>CM076579.1:1528987357-1529178135 GCA_034641835.2 Pinus albicaulis
CAAAATCATATCATCTACATACAGTACAATGATCAGCAGCTTCCCCTCCACCACAATCTGGTACAGGTTAGGATCTGCCTCACTCTTGGAAAATCCAAGCCTGGTGAAATAAATGTTTATCCATGTGTACCAAGAACGAGGTGCTTGCTTCAACCCGTACAGTGCTCTCTTGAGTCGGAAAACATGCGACTCACTGCTGAAGATCTCAAAACCTTCAGGCTTCTCTATGTACACCTCCTCCTCAATGACTCCGTTGAGGAACGCAGTCTTCACATCCATCTGATGGATGTGCCATCCCATCTGCGCTGAGAGAGCTAGGATCGTCCGCGGAAGAGCACCTTTTCAGGTGCAAAGGTATCCCCATAATCGATCCCCTCGATCTGTGAGAAGCCACGGGCGACAAATCTCGCCTTGTACTTCTCCACACTCCCGTCAGCCGCCTGCTTCACCTTGTAGATCCATCGCGAACCTACAACTGATTTCCCAACCCGTCTTGGGACAATCTCCCATGCACTGTTCCTGATGATCGAATCATATTCTTCGATCATGGCATCAACCCATGCGGGTTCCTCCACAGCTTCCTCAAAAGAGGATGGCTCTGTCACAACACATTGACCCATAAGAGCCATGTATCCAGTGTACCGATCCGGTGACTGTCTCTGTCTGCGCTGTGCTGTAGGTGGTCCTACAACCTTCTCTGCATCCCGAGCCAGTCGCTCAGCTTCTGTAGTGCGCATGCGCCCTCTGATGGTTGGCGCTGCCTGGGTGGTTTCTTCCACTTCCTGAACCTCCTCTTGTGGCTGATCCACATCCGGAAGCTCCTCCTTAGGAACTAACAGCTCCTCATCTGCATGCAAGTGTAGCTCCCTCTCAAGCGAACACTGCATGGCTTTCTCCTCCTGAAATTTTATATCCCGTCGCACAACAGTCTTGCGACTGTCTGGCACATACACTCGATAGTTATGAGATGTATCAGTGTACCCTAAAAATATTCCAACCTCAGCAGTTGGATCCAGCTTCCTTCTCGCATCCTTCATCGATACGGCGGTAGACAGTGAGCCAAAAATTTTCGTATGAGAAATATCAGCCTTCGCTTTAAAACGCTTCCTCTCGGCACTATACAAGAACCCGGAGGACAACAACAAGACACACACCTATCGTATTGCATGCCCCGGCCCCGTCATGAAGGGGCAGGCCCCACCGTGCAAACACGCCATGTAGCACCCACCATCATTCTCGTTCTTCCACCCGCCCACCCTGTCACTGTACAGGGTGCGAAGGAGTCAATCCCTTCTGCGCTGCAGAAGTCCTTGAATTTAGCCGAGATGAATTCACCACCATTGTCGCTCCTGAGAGCCTTCACCTTCTTCCCCGATTCCTTCTCGACCAGTGCTTTAAACTCACAGAACTTAGCGAATGTATCGCTCTTCTTCTGCATGTAGAAGATCTAGCACTTTCGAGAGAAATCATCAAAAAAGATCACGTAGTACTTTTGCTTTGCTGTCGAAGCTACTGAGAAAGGACCACTCACATCTGTGTGAACTCTCTCAAGGATCGTCATGGCGTGACTATCCTTCTCGTGAAAGGTGGCTTTTGCAAACTTCCCTAAAGTACACCCCTTGCACTGATCTGACTGCGCAAGGGTGCCCTTAGGAAGCCCAGTAGAAATCTGCTGTAGGATCTTCAAAGCTCCATGGTGAAGGTGGCCCAATCTCCTGTGCCACAGTTCGCCCTCATCATCTCTTGCTCGACTACTTTCTCGCTCGCATGCTGGTTGTCGTTGCTCCATTCACTTGCAAATCGACAGAGGTTTCGACTCGAACCTATCTTCTCGTGTTTCTCCCGTTGTCTTACCGCGTAGGAAAGCCGCAGGAAGGCTTTTCTTCGCTGAAGACCACATCATACTCTCTTTGTCTTACAACATCGCTGCTGTAGGTTTGTGTTCTTCTTCAATCCAAGTACATGCATGACATCCCTCAATACAAAGGGTTTACCGGACTCCCTCTGAAAGGATATGGTACCGATACCAGTCGCACTGTATCTACCATCATCGCCCATCTCGATGTGCACACCCAAATCTTTGTCCTCCAGATCTGAGAACAAATCCCGATCTCCCGTCATATGAAATGACGCACCGCTGTCCAAGAACCATATCGATCCCATCACACTTGAAACCAAGCATGTATCGCTGAAAAATCCGGGCCGAATTGAGAAGCCACGTCGTCTTCCCACTGTTGCATCTAAAGCAACCTTCTTATTTTTCTTCTTCTCGCGGACAATTTGTGGCATAGTGTCCGTGCCGTGCGTTGCAGGCACTTCACCTTGGACATGTCTTGCTTCGCTTTCGCACCGCACCCGAAAAGCCTTTCTTCTTCTTCCCCTTCTTTGCTTCTTAACAGCCTAAAGCGCAATTTTCTTCATCGTATACCTTTGATGAAGATCCGTCCCCGGTAGTCCCTCCCCTATCTCCTCCCCGCATGAGATCCGCCTCGTCGCTCCCATCCCGGCAACTTCTCCCGACCATTGACACTATCTTGATATGACAGCCAAGCTTCTCAAGACCAAGGAGTATTGCACCACGACATTCCTTTCGACAAACACCCCCACACTTCTGTACCACCTTCCTCGTACTGAGTGAACTTCGTGAGGTATTTGGCGATACTGTCGCCTTTCTCCATCTTAATGTTTCTGAGCTTATCCTTGAGTGCCAGCTTCCTTTGGTCGCTCTTACTCTGGAATAGATCTGTCAATGCTTTCCACATCAAATATGGAGAAGCTTTTCCATGCAGGCTGGATACAATGTGATCCTTCATGCCCTCCAATAGAATCCTTCAACATTTCACCATCTTCTTTTGCCAAGCCTCGACTTTAGCAGGATCAGTGGGCTTTTGTACATCCGTATCTACGAACTCCTTCAGTCCATTATCTTCTAATACTACCTCCATGCGATCCTTCCATGCAACATAATTCGAACTGCCTTCAAGAGCATATTCGAGTCGCAAACCGTTGAAAGACATTTTCAACTCCGGCACCAAGAAAACAAACCGCTACAAAATTCAAATTCCAAACTCAAAAACTTCAACTGCTTCTGGATCTGTGAGAACAAATTATTTCTAGCACAGAGATCGACTGTAAGGGCATTTACTGGATATATCACCTTTCACATAAAGGATGGATCCAGAGGCTACCTGGCCCGTTACAGACTCTGTCTACTGAAATAATATTGTAATCACTGCAATAGATCTCGATGATTGATTCGCTCTGATACCATGTAGAAATTTTCTGAATAATGAATATTTATCCATCGAGATTATCTTGATCACATACTAATTCGAATTCATATACAACACATAATCTCTTCTACAATCAATCATCAATTTGCGGAAATAGAAACAGTCGCATGCGCACATAAACACAATATGTAATGGGGAAAGCTTATAGCTGAAAACCCCTCAGCTATTTTGTATATTATATGGAGATAACATGTAATAGTACATAGCACAATACTCCTCACAAGTACTCAGTACTATCTCATAAAGTTACACACAAACTAGCTCAGTTTTGAACAAGTCACAGGTTCAAAACTCATCCACTAATTGTCTGCCTCTATTGCGCAATCAAGGCTGGTCTAATGAGAGATCCAAGGTTCGAATCTCCTTGGCTTGACAGCGCAATCCTCATGGGCAATTTCCTCCAAGTGTGGTGCAAATCTCATGCACAACTAATGTCACAACCGATAGCTATCTCAACCCTTTCATCTACCTCTTTCACTGGTCTCCACTGAACTGTCCATGCACTGTAGTGAACTGATGTGTTCTTGAGTTGAATAATGAGTTAATAATTAGTGAATTAAATAATATTTAATTCACTCCACTCATTACTAGTCGATTAGCTAGTTAAACTAATCTCAACTAGTTCAACTAAGTTAAACCGAACACAACTCCACCAACTGTCTCATCAACTCCACCAAACTTCTGCCACTGAAGTCCTAACTAAAGTCAACCATGCATGAGCTCACCAAACCCCAAGGAATAGCGTAATTCCTTCTGTCAGATGCATGGGCCACATCCGTAGCTCCAACTGAAGTGCTGTAAGAGAATAAACTGAAGTTTAGAGTCCAAATATTATTAAGGGCTAATAATATTTCACTGACCTATTTTTAGACAGGCAGTCTAAAAATAGACTTCGACCTGTATGTCTAAAAATAGAGGTCCATCTATTTTTACCAACTCGACCAATCATCCAAGAATAGCATACTACAACTCCCAGACCATGCTCCATATGTCTAAAAATAGACATAGTCTAAAAATAGACTTTGCTCCAAAAATAGCCTGCGGGCCCACTTAGTGAAGGCGACTTCATTTCACTAAGCTCCATCATCTTGTTGCATTTTCAACATTTTTAATATGCACGAAGCAAGCTTAAACGGTTTGCTAAGTTCCTTTACGAGAAACAGGGGTTTCTTGGTGAATTTCTACTGAAAATGGGGTTTCTGAGCAGGGTTTTTAGGAAATGCAAGGAATTTAAAGCTCAGAACGTGTATTTAAAATCGATTTCAACAACAAAACGGACCAGGGTATGGCAAAAACTGCGAGAAAGGGAAATTAGGGATTCTAGGGAAATTTTGACAGAGTTTCCCCTGAAAAATGGACATTTTTTTTTCAGTAACTTTGGTAATTAGTTGAAATCGACAGGAATTTTGAAATCTCAGAGGGCAAGTTCGAAGAAAAGTACCTGGAGAACTAGCAGAATTCGGTTGAAGACGTTGCAGAGGTGCTCAATCTTCATTTTTTTGAAAATGGCTTTGCAGAGGACAACATAGTACTTTGTAATGGAAATTCAGGGCAATGGGCGTCGAAAAATGGTACTGGTAGGTTGAAAATGGCTCTGCAAAGTTTCTCAAGGTTCAAATGGCGTGATTTTGAGGAAAATCGGTTCTGTAATGTTTTTACAGGTTTAAAGCGAAAAGGTGAAAATTTGAATGCAAAATATAATTTTAATGTATTAAACGATGGTATAACCATAGTTAAATGACATTAAACTTAGGTTAAACGGGTGAGGTTTAGGGAATACCGCCAGTGGTATT
This sequence comes from Pinus albicaulis, assembly GCA_034641835.2. NCBI lineage: Eukaryota > Viridiplantae > Streptophyta > Pinopsida > Pinales > Pinaceae > Pinus > Pinus albicaulis. Next base: position 1,528,992,444 of record CM076579.1, read on the forward strand.
CGCGAGGGTAAATGGTGGTAAGCGGAAACTAGCTTTTCAAACGCGATACAACGTGGTGGCGACACATAAGCGCGGGTTGTTTGGAAAAACCACCCATTTCGCACGGCTTTGCCAAAACATCAAACGATTACTTTATGAGCGTGAAAATGTATTAGCACCGTCGGATCTGGATTCAACGAGTGAACGACCACAATCAAAAGGAAATGTGTGGGGAAAAGGTAAGTTATCAGGTTCACTTTGGGCCATTGATCTTGGGAAACCGTCGCTATACCGAGAAAAGTGTCGCGATACCGACACTTAGACAAAGTGTTGCAATTGCGACGTTTGGAGGAAGACGTCGCAATTGCGACACTATGCCCCAAAGCGTCACTATTGCGACGACTGCCTCCAAACGTCGCTATTATATGTTTTAAGAAGATATGGTAAGGAACTCTCTCTTGTTCTTCTTAGAAATAATTATATATAAATTTTTTATTTTTTTTCAAAATAGATTAAAAAAATTATATGAGAAAAATTATTAATTCATCAATATGTGTGTGTGTTGTGAGGAATAATTTCATAATTCAACTTAATGGTTCATTATATAATCATGTGAGCATCACCAATGATATATTTTAAAAAGCAACTGAAAATCCATGTGTACAAAATCGATGTATACTCTAGAGAGTGGTTCTCATATCACTATGTAAATTGTTGTATGCTACTTCAACAAAATGATAAGATAAACCGTAATACACATCATATATGCACCATAACAATTTCCATACAACTAATTTGTTTTAGGATACATGTGGCATTCTAGGGGTAAATTCTATATGATGTGTATATCAATCTATTAGGTGTTGGTAAGTTTTGAGTATCTAAGAAATGATAAGGAATATCCATACATCATGATCTTGTAATGTGATTATAAATTGTGTCTATAATTTCGATAAAATGTATAAATGATTTGTTTAAAAAAAATCAACACAATCAACCCTAAACAATGCTCATGATGTGGAATGTCATTGGCGAAACCAAAATGATGTTCACATGTCCCATTTCTATGGTAATGGTGATCATATATATGTTGTAGCGACACTTGATGAGCAATTAAATAAATCTCAGAGTGTGACTCATTGTGCCATATTTTTTTAAAGCATGATTTGTTTTCCTAGTTTTTACTAATTTGTTAACATATTTTATTCATTTGGAAAGCTAATTAATGATGCTTTAAGTAATTAGGACCTAATGAGAGATCATATTCACATCTTCACTGAAATATATTGGTAATTGTAGTCACTATATGGACCTCACATGCATGCTAGAAAAATTGAAATATAAACTATAATACACATCTTATATCTGCCATAACAATTGTCATACAACTTATTTACTTCTAGATACATATGAAATACTTCAGGTAAATGCCATATTATGTGTATACTAATATAGTAGGTGTTGGTAAGTTATGAGGATCTAAGAAATGATAGGGTATCCACACATTAGTAGTGCCCTGGTGAATTTTTTGCATAATTTTCTATTTGTTGTAATTTTGTTGCCTCGATTTGTTATAGATTTCAAATAATATATACAATTATCTACCAATTGTTCTTTATAAAGAAGAAGTACAATAAGTAGTCACCTAAAAGTGAGCCATGTGAAAATATTGGTAACATGAGTAACCCGGTAAGCTGTAAATGAAAAGTGAATAACCTCCACTCACCAACAAGTGGCAGGCAGGGTTGGAATTTGGATTTCTCTTTACCCGTCACACAATTTTTTTTGACGTTTTGGTCATTATTTTTCTAGTCAATAAATGTTACGTTTAAAATTTTTCACTTCATTAATGACGTTCTCGTAATAAATTAACCCTTCACCAATAAAATTTTGATTAAAAAAATTGAACGCTCTTCCATTTTCTTTGGATTTTGGAGTGTGATATATCCGTGTCATGGACTTTTAATACCTAAAGTTTCAAGAGAAATAACTGATTCTTGTCAAACTAATATTTCCTCAATATATGCTATGATCTACTAAAAATTACTTCAAAAATCAAGTAACCTTCCAATATAAAGAAAAAAACATGAACGAGCTTTCCCTAAATTGCAATAAATTTATGTTTATTATTAATATTGCATAATCAGTCTTATAAAAATTGCATAATCAGACTAAGAACAAATCCTTAGTGTATTTTTTATTGTTGTTGTGATTAAAAAAATGAGCCAAAGAACGCTAAGGCACTCAGAGAAATCAATCTATGTATTATTTCTCACAAAATCATGTTGAGTAGTGGAGACTAAGCACTAGATTTTTTTCTGTCCTCAATCTCTCTATTAATTATGTCTATGTAGTTATAAGAATAACAAGCCAAAGAAATTTCAGGCTTCCAGAGAAATTAGTCTCTGTGTGCAGAAATTAATGATTAATGTTGACTAAATGTTATACCATTTGAAATTGCTGAGCGAAATTAATCAGGCCATGATGTACCATTTGTCAGTATCTATTTTCTCATGTATGAAAGTTGATGTACCATTGAAAGTTTAATAATTATATTGAAAGTTTAATAACTATAATAACTATATATATATATATATATATATATATATATGTATGTATATATTTTTTAAAATTTAATGATTAATAATAATTAAATTAAAATTCTTAAAAGAAAAAATAAAAGCCTAATAATCACGAACTATTATGATAATTTAAAAATATAGAACTCAGGCTGAACATAGCTACGAAGATACCAAGAAAAGAAGAGTGCATGTGCATGATAACCTCTTTCTTGACAACCTATGAATTCCATTCTCAATGAAGACTCAAGACTCAACTGGATTGGATTGTGTATCAAAACAGTAGGAATGAATCAAAGTTCAATGAATGAATAACTTGATCGAGAAAATTTATAAGGAAAGGTAACTTGACTATCAATCTACTAAACCTCACTTCCATGATTAAAAAAACACCCCCACCTTCTCAGTGGTCCCATCATGGTCCACCTATTGAAAAACAACCAACAAATATTATTTTTATATATTTTTGCATGGCCATTGGACAATGATTTACTATGGTTTTCCTACTAAATTCCAATGGATGATTATTCAAAAATATTGAGAATTAGTAATTTAGTCTCAAGGCATAGCCAAGAGTCTTACGGGATAATTATAGATTACCTCTCCATGGGATGATTGTACATTTTTCATCTACTTTTTCATGTGAGTTTCAGTTGATGCTAGATCTTTGCCTTCTATTTCTTTAGTGAAGCTAAGAGTTAACTTTGATCTTACATTAATAACTATACTTGCATGAATATCCATGCTTTTATACTTCCCCAATATGGTCAATGTTGATGTATGGCCTTGGCCCATTGATCTTACAATTAACTCACTATTCATATTCAATTTTCTCCAGTTCAACCCAATAAAATAAGGAAAACAAAAAATGAAGTCTTGATTTTTCTTTCCAGTGCTCCTACATAATACAAATACTCTTAAAAACCAATTAATATATAAATTTTCATCATTCATGCTAAAATCAGTTTGAATTTTTTTAATGAATCTTCTTACAATTAATAGATTACATTGCTCATAGAATAAGAGATAATTTAGAACTATGATTTCACAATAATAAATTATTGGGCTCCTACAGGGCGATGAACTTGGTCGGATGTGACCCTTCTGCAGCAACTCTTTAATCTGCCTCTTGATTTCATCGTTCTCCAGAACAGAGCGCCGATAGATCAGTCCGTTGGGTAGCGGCGCACCTGGGGTCAGATCAATCGGGTGCTTGACCTGACAGTGTAGAGGAACCCCTGTGGGTGAGGTGAAAATTTCCCCGTACTCCTCCACAACCTTATCCATTTGTTTTTGTCGTGCAGAGGAGCCTTGTCTGGAGGTCGTGGCCACAGTCTTCTTCTTGCCCTAGGGGAAAATCATCAGGAAAGCAAATTTCTCGGTTTGGGAAATGAGCTTACTGCATTTTTTTACAGTAACCAAAGAGATAGTGGCAGGAGGTGGTACCTCTGGTATCCTGTGCAACTTATTTCCCAAAGTAACAATAACATCACGAGGCCGAGACTCATACACCGCATGACGCTTCCACAAATATGGTTTTCCTAATATTAATACATCAAAAACATCAATAGGATCAACGTCACATAATACCTCATCTGTGAAGGGCTTGATGCTATAGGGAAGGCGGCACTGCTGGCTGACGCGGAGATCTCGTCCTTGGTGAAGCCACCCGATGGTGTATGGATGTGGGTGAGCTGTGGTTGGTAAGCCCAACCGCTTCACGACATCTGTCGAAATGAGGTTCTTTTGGCTCCCATTGTCAACAATGAACTGTACCGGGGAGCCCTTTACCCACATCTGGGAGTGGATCGAAGAGACGTTCCTCCTCCTCCGGATCTTCTGGTTCCTCCTTCTGGATCTTTGTAGTGGCAACAGTGGCATTGGGCTCCACATCAATAATATTTTTCCCTTTGTCATTCCCCTTGTCAGGTTATGATTCAGAGTTGGAGCATGCATCTGACTCAGAAGCCCGCATCTCGGCCACCAGCGACTGCTTGGCCCGACACTCACTTGTGATGTGAGTGGAGCTCTTATGGAACTCACACCACTTTCCCGTGTCCTTCTTTGGCTTTGTGGTGTTGTTCTTTGCTTGTGGCTTCGACAGGTTGTCTTAAGTCACCATGCCTTGGCTCTGTCCTTTGTTCTGCGGTTTGGGAGCATCTTTCCCTTGCTTTTGATTCGCAGATCCAAAGTCTCGCTTCTTCTGTTTGAATTTCTGCTCAATCTTGGCAGCATATCAGTATGCCTTACCAAGCAAGGAGATGTCGAGGAATTCCATTTCCTCCTGAATGTATCTATGCAGACAACTGTGATACTTTAGCACCAGATGTTTCTCTGAATCTTTGATACCCAACTTGGTGCGCAAGGTATGGAACAAATTCGTCATCTCATGCACATCTTGATCCCTTTGTTGCCGCAGTGTGATCCATTCTATTTACTTGTCCTCATAACTCCCCACGGGATAGTAATGTTCCTTGACGGCGTCTCGGAAAGAATTCCAAGTGGGTACGGCCGAGAACAAAGAGGGTTTTGTCTCGTCCTTTTTCTCATAGTGGGTTTCCCACCAGTTCTTGACATGGGGGGCAGCTTTGAGGAGTGCAAAAATAATCTTCTCCCTATCGGAAAAGTCATGAACCGAGAAATATCCTTCTAATAGATTCAACCATCTATCTACAGCATCTGCATCTATTCGACCCTCAAATATGGGAATGTCAAAATTTACTTGTACCTTAAAAGGATTCGCACCTCCAGAGTGGCTGTTGGATGCAGATGCGCCACCGGTGTGCAGCCGTTGAAGGATCTGGGAAAAGTTATCCATCATCGCGTTCCTTTGTTTTTCGAGGGCCTCCTCGAGCAATATTTTGATAGGATCTCCTGCTCCCTCATCTTTCTTTTCGTCCCCCATGGGTGTCTGTCAGGGTTTGCGAGGCTAATCTTGCAAAGGTTCCACCAGATCAAGCCCTAACTCCTTATACCCTGACCTCGTTGGGGACATGCAAAGAAGGATCAAGAAAAAGCAGACTGCTCTGATACCACTGATCCAGATTTATGCAGGAACACAATAGAATAAACACATAACCATAAATACAGAGATGCAGTGGAAATAACACTTCATTTTATTAATATCAAAGAACTGAAATTTGCTTACAGACAGAATGGAAATAAAACTAGCTAGGGCACTGGTAGTTATCTCTGAGGAGAGATGTGCTGGCTACAGGCCTCTAAACTAAGTTACAATGAGGCTCGAGGGCCTATTTATTATTGAGAAACAATGGATAACCTTAAACATCCAAAAACCTAACCCTAGGAGATGAAGCACCAAAAATATGGGCCCCGTTTGGGTAAATTGGTGTTTCAACTTCCCGGGGACGTAACTTTGGCATACTATCTCCGTTTGACGCACATGATACATCATTAGAAATATATATCCGAGGACTACAACTTTCGCCATGAATATCATTTCAAAATGAAATGATACGGAATGATATTCGCTGGAGGCGCGATGCCCTAAAAACGTCGTTTAGGGCCTCAAAACGGCTTCGGAAGTTCAGGACCCGAAAAACTACTAAAAATAGAAATTTGTGCCGAAACTGAAAAACTGAAAGAGACAATGGTGGGGCCCCAAGTGGAATAGGCAGGTAGCCACTAGTATTCATCGGGATCATTGAGTGAGCCGAAAAAGTAACTTTCCTTACTTTTTGAGTACAACCTTGCAATTGCGAAGAGGACTAGTGTTGCAAAATTATTGGTAAGTGGAAATTAAAGGGCATAAGAACCTTTTTGAAAAAATTTCAAACGTCAAAATTAAGTCTTCTATCCTTCCTAGCACCTCACAGAAAACGGGAATCCGCAAATTCTAGTCGTCAAATATGTGCAAAATTCCTTGTGACGGGCAAAATGGAGGACTGGTCCTATGCTGCTACATGATTTAGGGTTTCATGTGGCAACAAGGAACCTTGTATAGTTTTTCAAGGATAGGAAAGGAGAATATTGTCAGTTAATCATCACATGAAACTTCATCACCATTTGAAAATTTTGTCCTAATTTGAAACAATAAGACTACCCAACTATTTCATTATTTAATTTTGATTGTGTAATACAAAAAAATATCCTAGATAACTTAAATAATGTAAGCACTTTTGCAAAATTTTAGTGGAGAGAACCTTCAATTACATTTATTTTGAAGTTCCACTTGCATTTTAAGCCATTTTAATTAGTCTTTCATGGCTATCTAGTAAAAATTTCAACCTCTTGTAGAAATTTGTTTGTCACTTGTATTAGAAATGCAAAAATCAAATGTAAATAAAAATGATTTGAAATGCTAAATATCAAATGCGCGCTACATAAAAATGATTTTTTTTAAAACTACATTAACGTCTGATATCACGCGCGCATTTGCCCTCGGCCCTTGTAGAACAGCATTCGCCCTCGGCTCTTGCAGAACAGCATTTGCCCTCAGTTCTTGCAAAATGGTAAGTTCTTACTGCAGGCTCTTCCTCCTATAGTAGGGTTGACCCTATTTGGGTTTTTTTGGAGCCTCTAAGAATACAAAGGTTGTGATTGATTACGGGGCACTGCCTATATTTGTGGAACTTCTTACCTCTGGGAATGATAATTTTCAAGAACAGGTAGCACGTTCATTTTAGAGGCATAAAATTATTCTTCCCAACTATATTTATACGTCTGTAATTTTGGAATTTGATTTAAAAAACTACTACCCAACTTTGAGTTCAACTGGTGTTCGTGTAAGGTTGTTTGGGCTTTGGGAAATATTGCTGGAGACTCTGCAACATTTAGGGATCTTGCCCTCAGTCATGGAGCTCCGAGGCAGGTGCTTGCCCAGTTGAATGATACTGCCAGAATTTCAATGATACGAAATGCTACATGGTCTCTGTCAAATTTTTTCCGTGGTAAACCCCAACCACTATTCGAACAGGTAAGCAGAATGAATTTTCTGCCTCTTCGCAGATACCGTGGATTTTTTTTTATAGATCTTTGTGCTTGGTAGATTTGGACGTAATATGGACCTAGGTTGCATTGTTCAATATAAATAATTGCCATCAAGTTTTAAATGCCTTGGGGAATTTGCTCATATGCATACCCTGTTTATAATTATCAATAATCATTCAATAAATTTCTTCTATACTGAGTTTTATATGAATTTTATAATTTCATAATATCCTAATCAAATTCTTTCCACCTTTTTCACTTATTCTTGTAATAAGAACCAGACAAACAATCTAGTGGCCAATGCAACAACAACAACACCTCCTGTTGCAATGCCTGCAATTCACCCTCTCCGCACGCATGAATGACTAAAAGACCCTTTTCGAGGAACATGACTTATTTAACAAATGGTTTATTAGGGATCGTAACTAACATCCAAAATAGTATCAAATTCCACTGCAATAGTATTCCCCAGCGAGGGCAACAGTTCATTGAGACCTATTGGACTCATCACCCCAAAATAGCCTCCAGGGCTACCCAGAGTGTGATCATCTGGAGCAATAACAAATTCTCATCCATCCCCAATTGAAATAAGAACAAGACCCACATTGGTTACAGAAAAGGAGAAACATGTTTTGAAAGAAGAAGACACTTTTGTATTAGGGTCGAGAAATCTAACTGGTCTATTGTACAATGCCCTACCTGCACTTCAAATTGGTACTCCCAACTCCATGCTAAGGCTCACAGTGCCATTCTTCAGATGAGCATCTTAACCTGAAGTTTGATTCCAAAAATCCCAAGTCCCCTATTCTATGCCCAAGACCTTTGTTACAACGAGTAGAGTTTTGAGTGAAATACTTCACAATAGGAAGCAAAAGAAACATTGCAAAATTGCTCCGCTTTAGACTGATAATTTTCTGTGCGAAAATTCAACTGCGGACAGTAAAAACATAATATCAAACACCACCAATCCACAATGGAATTTGAACATGAGGATTTATAACCACAGAAAACCCTCTCCAGGTTAGAAGAATTCCAGAATGGCTTTAAGATTCTACTAATGAGCGCTTACAACACCATAGAAATTACTGTCACAATGAAATCTACTGGAAGCAAAGCCCTTGTACAGTTTCTACATTTCCACAGTGGAAGCAAGAATCTTGCTATCTCTCATGATCTCGTTCTCATGGTCAAATCCTCCGAAGCATATCGTCTTGCTCTAACGTGGATCCGCTTCAGTTGGCTCGTTCGTTCAGATCGCTACTTTCCTTGGCTGTGGCTTTGACTATACAAACTTGTTCAATAGGAAAATTCTGACTCTGCTATATATAGGAGCTTCAATGGGTGCTCTCAAACACTTTTTTGGGCAGCTTTTGTTTGTCTCTGATTCAATGTAGAACTATATTGGCCTTGGTTTTTTAGTCCTTGGAACTTAGTTCTCTCATATTTGCTATCCTATCCCCAGTTTTCTACCGAGAAAGACATAACTTCACGATATCAAAATTGACTATTTTTGGCCATTTATCTTTAGTAATGGTACAGCTTTAATTTGGTGCATTCGTGCAGTATCTGAAGAGCACTCTCAAGATGTTATTCAGTATTTTAGCATAACTACTCAATTTAACTGCCATGCTCTAATATTTATATCAACCATAAGCATTCTTAAGGTAGTTCCACGTTTTTGAAGCAGAAGGAATGCTTCTGAAAGCTTCTTATCATAGTGGTACAATTTTGTTTGCAGTTTATCTTTTATAAACCTCCAATTTTCCAAACGTAGTAGAGACTACAGTTTTCATCTCAAATTTTGGAAAAATCTGTTTAGTATTCTACAGAAAATGCCTTAAGAATAAAAAAATCCCACAATTTGTAAAAAGCCCACAATTTTGTAAAAAGCCCACATTTTATTAAAAATATAAACAATTTGTAAAAAGCCCACAATTTTGTAAAAAGCCCACAAATTGTAAAAAGCCCACAATTTGTAAAAAGCCCACAATTTTGTAAAAAGCCCACATTTTGTAAAAAGCTCACAATTTGTAAAATGCCCACTTTTATTTTCTTTTTGCTTACATATTGAGCTCCCATTGAGTTCAACAAGTCTTGGGTTTTCTACACCATTGAGAGAGATTTATTGTTTTCTTTATAGGATAATTTGCATCAATGGAAGAAAACATTGGAGCTGGAAAAAAAATTCAAAAGCGTGAAAGGGGTGATGGCAGAGTTTATTGCCCTTGTAAAAAATGTTGTATGAGAAATAATGTTAGAGTTTTAATAGCAACAGAAATAGTGCATTGTAGGAAATATGGGCACATTGATGGTGGATCGAATGACTATCGTCCCGTGGTAATTAATTATCTATCTTCATTTTGATTATATCGTAAAATTTTATATTATTTTAATATTTTTTATATGCGTACTAATGTTTAATTATTAATGTTTGTAATTTTCATAAAGGCACAGTTGCCCCCAACTTTTTGTAGATGATCAACCAGCTTCCACAGCTAAATAGTAGCAGATTAGATGATGTTGCACCAATACAAGAGAATATTGCAGCAAATATTAGTATTGGAAATGATGTTGTACAAGGTGAAGAACATGAAGCGAATGATGAAGGTAATTTTAATGATCCCATGGAGGTAGATCATGATGACAGTAATGAGACAATTCACATTAATGATGGGACAAATCAAATGCTCCAAGACTTGTATGGTGAGTCCGATGATGATGGTGGAGATAGCAGTGACGGTATTTATGATGTACCTCTGATTGAAAGGTCAAGTGAACGAATTTTTGAACACTCAAATGCAACTCTTCTCTCTGCTACATTGTTGCTGGTGAACTTAAAGGTTATGAATAATTTTTCAAACAGATGTATGACACAACTCCTAAGGTATGAAATATGTATATATGATCACATATATGTAAATGTTGATTATTTTCCCTTTTTTTAGTTGTAATAAATGTGTAAAATAATAACTTATAATATATAAGTTATTATTTTACACATTTATTACAACTAAAAAAAGGGAAAATAATCAACATTTACATATATGTGATCATATATACATATTGCATAGCTTAGGAGTTGTGTTTATTATTTATTAATAAATTAATTATAATCTGTCTGCCTACCTTTGTTATTAATAATAAGAATTTAAAGGTTATGAATAATTTGTCGAATGGATGTATGACAAAACTCCTAAGGTCTGGAATATGTATATATGATCACATATATGTAAATGTTGATTATTTTCCCTTTTTTTAGTTGTAATAAATGTGTAAAATAATAACTTATATATATATATATATATATATATATATATATATATATATATATATATATATATATATATATATATATCATAGTTATCAAAACCAGTCGGTCAGGACGGCTGCCGGTTGGAACTGGCCTTGCAACTTGGTCAATAGCCTATTCTCACCTATTTTGGCTGGTTAACCAGAGTTTAACCGGGTCAAGGGCACGGAACCGGTCGAATGGCGGGGGCAACCGGCTACTCAGAGCTAACTGCTTGCTAGGTGCTCCTCCATGAGTTGCAAATTCCTCAGTGTCTCCTCCATGAGCTGCAAATTCCTCTATTATACTAGCAAAAAAATTGTCTAATAACTCATACTCAACACCTTATAGTAGCAACAATACACATGATGACTGATAAATACAAGGCTGGCTAGCATAAAATCCCTGGCAGCATGCAACTCATCAAGTGTACTTGATGAAAATTTCTGTTCCCAAAACAATCAACAGCAACCTTATTTCACACTCAGCTAGGAACTGTCAGACCCTCTCTCTCTGCTCACACATAGCAGCAGCATAAATACAAAACCTTTCACACAGCATACAAGCAATTTGATCATGGCATCAAGACTAATGAAAATGGTCTGACGCCACTCAAGGGACAACAACATACAACCTAATGAAAATGTGACTGGCAATAATAAATTGACCACTAGAAAATTCCCGCTTGGAAATGCACTAAACTGGCTACTGATTTTTCTGGGTTTTAATGAATCTTTTCAATGATAAATTTTGTCAAACGCATTGTGAGCATACTGCTGAAGTTGTAATGCTCTCTCAACTTGTTACAAATAGCACTAATAGTGGGTTTCATAAACCAATTCAATACCTCTAAGTGTTGTAGATGTTTTTCTAGAAATTTATTGGCAAGCAAACATAGATAATGAAGAATACAAGATCTTCAAAATGCTGGTCTGATATATATATATATACTGAACCCATAATTGTCTTTAAGGCTGATACAATGAATTGACAACAGATCTGAGCAGGGATAGATTGTATATTATAATATTAACTCAGCAATAAAACACAGTGAATAATATAAGAGAAACCTGATACATTACTTCAACAAGTTTTCTTATGTATTTTTCAATGATATGTATTGCATTTGGTGCCATTTTGATATATTCACCTTTGCATGGTATATAAATGAGCAAACTTTTCATATTTTGTCTCTATTGGCTTGGAATCATGGTTGCAAATCTTAAAAATAGTTCTTTGTCTCTGTTGGCTTGGAATTATTTAATGTATTTTTTTTAAAACCGGTTCATTGAGATCTGACCGCTACCGGTTAGACCGGTTCCGGTTCGAAACCCGGTTCATTAGCTCCACCGGTCCGGTCACCGGTTCCAATTTTAATAACTATGATATATATATATATGATTAATAATCTTTACAAGACACTACTTTTTGTTTATGTTGTAGATTTTTGGGTGAATATTTGTTACCATCGCCAAATACTTTACCTCGAACATATCGAGATCTACATGCTATTATGAAACACTTTGGAATGGAATATAACACTATAGATGCATGTCCTAAATATCATATTATATATTACGGAGAACATGCATTGAAAACAGAATGTCCGAAATGTGGTACCAGTAGATATCGAACAGATCAACTAACCAAAAAGGTGCCTCAAAAGGTTCTTCGTCATATTCCCATAATTCCACATTTGCAGCGAATGTTCAGGTGTAACAGCATAGCACAGTTTATGGATTACCATTCAAAGAATAGAAGTGGAGATGGTGTTCTTTGAATGCCTGCAGATGGTTCTGCATTTAGAGAAATCGAGGAAAAATATGTAGATTTAAAAAATGAACCTCGTAATGTCAGGCTTTCATTGGCAGCTGATGGTGTTAATCCATTCGGAGAGCTTAGATCTACTTACTCAGTGTGGCCTATTTTCGTTATCAACAATAACATTCCTCCTTGGATGTCAATAAAGAGGGAGCACATAATGTTGACTATGATTATTCCAAGTATTTGATACATTATTTCTTTGAATGTAACATTTTCATTCCTTTCATTGTTTGCATAAATATATATTTTATTTATTTACTTACTTATATATACATATATCATGGTAGTAATTATTATGTACCGTAATTTTGAAAAATTAGGTAAGTACCAGGTCAAAGATATGAATGTATATATTGAGCCTCTTATCGATGAGCTAATACAGTTATGGCATAGCATCATTATGTATAACATCACTAAACCAATCAAGCAGAAGAGATTTCAATGTCGTGGAATGCTTGTATGGACAATTCATGATGCCCCAGGACTAACACATGTTTGTGGTATGTAATATTTCGTTGCATTGTAATATAATACATAATTATATAAATTAGATATACCATATTGCATGTTTTAAAAATGATCTCATAGTATATTAATTGTTATTGATCCATCTATTGTAGGTCTTCAAACAAAGGGTAGATTTGCATGTCCAGTTTGTGGCCCTAAGATGAAGTATCGTCATTCGCCAGACTTAAGAAAGATGGTGTTTGATGAGTTTAGGCACTTCCTCTCTAGGAACCATAAGTATCGTACTACTAAAAAACATCTTTTCAATGATAAAGAAGAAACTGGATTAAAACCACGAAGAATGACACCTCAGTTGTGGATGTTGGAATATAACAGAATTAATAATCGTCAAGCAGCTGGTACGTAATTTGTATATATATATAATTTGTTTATGTAATGTTTGGAATTTTTGTTTTAACTAATGAATTTATTTTATTGTATTTTATAATTAATATTGTTCTGATTTATTTTATTCTTTGATATCAAGGTCATCGTCGTCGTGAAGGTACTAATATTGTACTTCCACCTGGAATGAAATGTTATCCTTCTCAATTTGCGAGGTTGCCCTACTATGAGGACCTAAAAATAGTTCATTTGTTTGATACAATGCATGTCGGGAAGAATGTGACAGAAATGTCATGGCGAACCATAGATGGTGCACATGAGAGAGATAAAATTGACAAAATTTGTGCTGACATTGAGAAATCAAATCATGCAATGAAAAGTGTGATCGACGGATCAAATAACAATGGAGGTCAAAATTATAATAATATTCCATGGTTATTAACAAAACAACAAAGCAATGATGTAAAAGAGGTCGTTAGAAGAATTAAATTTCCAACAGGTTTTGCTTCAAACATAAATAATATCTTAACGAAGAAAGGTGACTTTAGTGGGGTGAAAACACATGATTGGCATACCTTTGTTAAGGTAATTTTTTTGGTATACATTTTTGTTTGTTATTGCTTGAATACATATTTTAAATTTTCCTTTTTTCTGTTTAATTTGGAAACCAATAACGATTCATTTTTTATTGTTATAGTATGTTCTACCTGTATCTCTCCCAAACGAATTCGACAACAATGTCAAACAAGTTATATATGGTCTTAGTAAATACATGAGGTAAGTAGTTTTGATTTATACGCAATATCTAATTGCTACAATTTCTTTTTGTACTTGATGAAATGATGTATTGATTTACTTGTAATGAAATATATATTATGTTTCATTGAAATAACCTTGCGTAATGATTTGCAGATGGCTGTCATTGAAATAAATCCATCAAGATGAAATAAAGTGTTGGAAGAGAGAAATTCCTCGGCTAATGTGTGAAATGAAAAAGTATCTACCTCCAATATTTTTCAATGCACAAGAACACTACTTGATACACCAAGTTGAGGAGATTGAAATGTGTGGACCAGTACACACAAGGTCAATGTGGATGGTCGAGAGGCACCTGAAATCCTTCAAGGCTTTGGTTAGACAAAGAGCACGACCTGAGGGTTCTATGGTGGAGGGATATGTGGTATATGAATCCATGGTGTATATTATTCATTATCTTCCTATATTAGCTGCGCCAGCCATGAAGGCAGTGGATTTCATTTGGGATGTGAACTCCATCAAAAAATTTGAAGTGGAGCACTTGTTGGGAAAAGGAAGAATGAAGAAAGTGAGAGGTAAAAGATTTATTATGTATAATACATATAATGTTTCATTTTTTTACATCATGTATATGATCATTATATTCATTTAGGTCTTATTCTTTCATAGTTTATTAATTAATATAATTTACCATGGTTATAAGTAATATTTATTAATATTGTTGAATTACTGTTTTTTTATTCAGGTGCTCAAGATTATGAGGCACTACTTTTATACATTGCAAACAATCTTGAGTGGATGAGTGAATGGATTGAAACATGTAAAGCACGTAACAACGGTAGGTTATCATGGCAACTACAGTCTGAATTTATTAGAGAAGCGTATCATAGTGGAGATGGAAACGTTACGGACAGGGAAATCGATTTAGCATATGGTTTGAAAGATAGAAAGGTAAGCAATTAATTCACCTATTTTATTCATTACTTATTTTATACTATATTTATAATGTGACAACAAGTTTGATTTTTCAGTTAATTTTCATGCTGAGTAAATTATATGATTAATTATTAATTGAGAATGCATCTTTTTCATGTTTGGCATATTGCAGTTGAAACACCACAAGGCTATGTGGTGCAATGGTCGTAAATTTCGCATTAAACAATTGAATGATAACAGAAAAAATTCTGATAGTGGGATAACTGCAGTATTCCAGGTCACTAATGTTTCTTCCAGGAGTGACAGACATCCTCGAGAATCTGAAAATAGATATTATGGGTTCTTAGATGATATAGTTGAGTGTGACTTTAATTCCTTCAAAATAGTTTTGTTCGACGTCAAATGGTATAGGCTACAAATGAATGTATGTGATGATGATAGAACACTTATTCAACATGGCAATGGATTTCCAATGGTTAAAACATCGCAGTTTGAAGTAGGAAAAGATCGCTATGTTTTTCCAAGCCAATGCGAACAAGTATTTTACTCAGAGGTTTCAGGTGAGAACAAATGGTCATTTTCTATTAGATATGATCCAAGAGGAAGGCCAATAGAGTATACTGTAGAGGAAGAAGATGATATTGATCAAGAAGAAGATGATGCAGTGGCAGATGAGCAGGAAGATGCATTGATAGATGAAGAAGATATCTTAGAAGATGAACCAGGCATAGGAGATGAGGCAACAATTATTGATGATGATGTCGATGAGGATATTATTGAAAATGACATAATTGATGATGATGATGACATGGTCGATCATTTCAACACTGTTTCTGAATCAGATGTTGATATAGATGCTGATCAGTTGGATGAAGATCAAGAAGATACAGAAGAAGAATATTGATACAAATGTTATGTTCGAGTATGAGCTGGTATGTTATAACTTTATACAGGGAAAATTTTAAGGATTGAAAAATATTTTGAAGTTTAAAAAATTGGCGAATCTCACTAGTCCCTAATATGCAAACTATAAAATATTTATTGATGTATTTGTAGAATTATTCAATTTTATATTGATATTATATATATTGTCTATATAATTTTGGCGATTTTTAAGGTAAAATAATTTTATATTGTAAAATTTGGGCGAATCATTTTTATAAAAAAATGGAAATTGGCAAATCTTTTTTTTGGAAAAACCATGGAAAATTAGCCTACCTGTGAATATTAGCCCCTAAAATTTTCCATGACTTTATATTTTAATATGTAGGAATTTTTGTCTTTAAATAATTTACTAATTATGTGGGTTTGTGGCATGTTGTTTATTATTTCAAACCAATAAATAATGGCCTTACTATTGTTTATTATTTTGCAGGATTCGTAGGATTCATTTGATTCTGTGGTCAAGTCTCTGAAAAAACCAATTAAACGCTTAAATAGTCAAGATCTGGAAGACAGGCTTTACCCCCACCATAAATTTCTGAAAAACCGGCCTTCAATTCTGCTTGTTGTGCTGAAGACAAGGGTGGATTTGCATGATCAGTTGAATGAAAATGAATCAGATATTCAGGATGTTTTTTAGGGAAGATCCATAAGCCCCATAAATGAAGATCCCATTACTGCAGAATTTATATTTACGTTGAAGCAAAAGTATAGTGTTGTATTGGAATACAAATCAGAGGACAACTATACCAAGTCTAAATCAACTGAATCCAGTTCTAGTGCTCTTGAACTTACCGAATTAAAGCTAGAAGCAGAATTTACAATCTCTAATGGGAACGGGTATGGTAGTTCCAATATTGGATTGGATGTCCAGAGCTCTGTAATAGGCACTGGACCTGATCGTAATGAACCCCAACTAATTCAATGTGATGAAAATATGGATTTTGATGATGATCAGGAAAACAAGCCAGAGCATTTTGGCAATATTGAAGAAAATGAAGACGTTTCATGTGATCGATTGAATCAACTCAGCCATAAGACATCTACTGCAGGCTGGTTTGTATCAGAAGGAGAATCGGTTTTTCTTTCCCATGATGATGGATGATGCTCTTTTCACGATATAGCAAATTCAGAGGTGTGGAGGTTTTAATTATTGTATTTAATTTTGGGGTTTATGGGTGTTATAATTTATACATTTTGGGATTTTCTATTAGAAATAGGGAAAATCCTAGGGGTTAGATTATTCTCATGGTTTAAATTTCTATATTTGAAATAAACTTCACCAATTTCTATTTAAAAAAATGATTTTCCTAAATATTTGATGTATTTTAAATAGGATGTAGTTCATTTCAAAAACTGTTGAAATTTTCTAGAAACTATGATTGGGATTTCAAGAATATTTATGCACTCTTTAAATTTGCCCTTAACATAAAGGGCATTTGATGTATGAGTAAAAGTCAGTATTTTTTTTTCCAATCTCCAGGAGAAGGCTAAAAGCTCCATATGGGCTTAACCCAAACATGTGGGGTGATTATTGGTTGATCAGAGCAACTGGTTCAGATGGTCGCTCTGGTAAATATGTTGTGGCAGCATCTACAAGTTGTACATTGGACTCAGGTTTCTGTTCATGGGACTTTTATAATAAAGAAATTATGGCATTCCATACTGAATCAGAGGCCTTCACTTCAACGTCCAGTACCATCTCTCTAGTTTTGGCAGAGAGGGATGTCTCGGGGAGAAATTTTGGCTTTGCAAATGTTGTGCCAGAGAATCAACATTGGTGGTACAGGCCATGTGGGCCTCTTATGGTATCTACTGCCAGTGCCCAAAAGATAGTTAATATTTATGATATTCGTGATGGAGATCCTGTGATTTCAATGTGTTTGTTTTGAAATTTTAGGTTTCATAGTAAATCATCAATGGGCTCTGAAATAAGGCACATTGAAATCTTGGATACATGTTTCATGCCAAAATCAATTGTATCTTCCATAAATACACAATCTTGGACCACTCTGTATAAATTTGCTTCTCAAACAATATTAAATCTCCCTCATTATACAAGTGGTGTTCTTACATGCATAGCAAAGGCATTTTTTTGGCAATCATTTTATAAGTCACTAGCTATTGTGGGTACAAGGATCTAGGGTCTCCACATGAAACTGTGTTTCCCGGAGACTCACTCTGCCTGTTCTTAAATTTGTAAACATAGTAGTATGCCAATGCTTCTTTGATTTTGTATGCATAAGATGCTTTTTTGTCAAAGTCCATAATTGTTTTTAAGTTTTATCCATCCCAGTTTTGTTGTGAATGCACAGGTTTTTGACTCAACATAGATCTGTTATATATTTGTACTTTTCCTTTACGAACTATTTGAAATTTCTAGTTATATTTAGAGGTGTCTTTTAAGGGATGAGGGGAATTACTTGGATTTAGTGCTACCCACTCTCAATAGAGGCTTACAGTAAACTATGACACATTGTGATGTATATCAGTGGTAGTTGGGGCAGCAACAAAATCAGTTTCATGCTTCAGTAGATTTATTCTTCTTGGAAAGCTTTTAGCTGACAAAAAAAGGAATGAAACACGCAACCAGTCCCCTTCCTTTTATTGGACCACCTGTTTTCTTTTTATGAGAGCATCTACAGGCTAAAGTTACTAGAAGTGGTCAAAAGTGAGTTTGGTTAGTTGGAAAAGTCCAATTATTCTTAGCCCTCAACAATGTTTAAATACTTCATAGGCATGTTAACCCCTCCTAGACTGTGTTGCGTAAGTGGGTTTTGCAGAATTTTATGCACTTAGGGTTAGACTCAAATTTTGAAATTTGATGTAATTAGGATTATATTCAAGTGTTGGCCAAATTGGTAAAATTGATAATTAGCCATAGCTAAAAGGCAGTAATATGTAGTGGAGTCATTCTATGAAATGATTTAATTTGGCATGTGAATCTCACATCTAAGGGCCATTAAAATCCCATGGATGGAGACTTATCAGGATTCAACATTGTTGTTACTATTAGTGGAGTTGGGTATGGCACAAGTACAATAAAAATACTGGCAACAATAGTAACATCATAGATTCAGAATCTTAATCTCTATATTAAATGAGCATTAGAATGTAACTTGATTTCAGTAAAATCTCTAACAGGTTTGTTCTAAATCGGACCTGAAATGCTCACTTGTAAAGATGTTTGAGGCTTGAGGTTGTATGACACTGCAACAATTGAATTTTTGAGTACATGATGACATTAGGTCATTGTGAAACTGAATATATGCTACTTCGGTAAGAAGATTGATTGCACAAACTGTGTTTTCTAAATAATGTTTCCAATGAAACCTGAAATGGCTCTTGTTACGCTGAAAACATCTGTCATGTTTAATCTACTATCAATTTGAGTAACAAGGGTAGCTAAACCACATGAAAATGCTCCGAAGATGTTACAGATGCATGGAAGCTCTGGAAATTTAGCCCCTCACTATGTTATCTGATGCAGGGGCATTAGGCCCAAGACAACTTTTGTACATAAATAAATGTAAAGGGGGGTCTCATGTTTTATTTCCCTATGAAATTATCCATAGTTGAGCTAATTTAGTTAATTTGTAGAGAAAATGTAACTGCCTGAATGATTAATGGGCACCTGAAGAGATAGTCAGTTTCAGAAGTTAAGCTAATTCTAGGAATCCATCTCTGTCTGTCAGAGCGTTAGTCTAAGAGTTAGGAATTTGAAGAGTTTGTGAGTCATCGAAAAATTTGAATCGATTCATTGTAATTGATATAAAAATAAACCTCCGTGATAGAGTCGATAGACCTGCACAGAAGACCTGCAAAGAGAACTACATAGAGTTGCATAGGGAAGCGGAGGCCATTGTATCGAAGATCTGGCCAAGGACCAGGAGACTGTAAGAAATTTCATTTATATAAGGAATCTGTTAGTATTATATGTGCGTTGATTGAGTAAGTTTTCTGTGTGTGAATATATGTACGCATCCTGGTGAAAGATAATTGAAATCCCGTGGTAATTAAGAAACCCTGTGATGAGGTTATGTACATATAGACTGGTTGAGTTCTCGCTGGAACACGAGCTAATGACTCAGGACTTATGAGAATTGGTGAATTCCACAGATAACTATGTCAAACAGTTGGGGAATTTCTCTATAATTAGTTGTGTGAACAGAGGTTGAATTAGGTTAATGACATTCTCGTGCGCCTATGGTATAGCAAGGAGATGTTGTGCTCGAACCTCCGTGAGCTAGGTAAAACCTCGTAATGAGTGTTGTGAATGTGTAGGCGATTGAATGAACCAAGGACCAGTGTATCGATTTGCAGAGTTGATACTAACCTTGTCGGAACCATAAGACATAAACCGTGGCATATGTAATGTGTCGTGTCTCCTCAAAATGGTCATGCCCGAGTTCGTTTGGTATGGCCACGTGAAGGATGAACAACGAGGCAGAGTTCAACGGTAGTAAGGCGTTGGTAAGCAGACGGAACCTGGAGTAAGAGTAGTCGGAACCTTGAGGACCGCACAGTAAAGACGGGTTTCTGGCATATCGCACCACCTTTGTACGGTAAGCGGTATTCCCCATTTGGACGCAATCAATGTCATAGGCTGACACGTGGCCTTGAGCGGTTTTGAAAACCCACTCTCATTGCAAGTTAACGATCGTGCAACTAACTCGTGCGATATCCAGTTGGATCATTGGATCGTCAAGGCCAGAGCGACGTATTATCCACCGTTGGATGTGGAAAGGTCGCTAGTGCTAGGCCCCATGCGTATATACGTCGACTATTGTTGTCCTAACTAAGGTTCAATGGAGGTATTAATATTTCACGGTCGAATTATGTTCATAACAATTGGAACGCCCATAATTCATAACAAATATTGGAGATTTACTGTCATGTTTTAAAGTTTCATTTTTTTTTTTAGAAATTGAACCTACTGTCGGTATACCGACGCTTCGTAGGTGTCGGTCTTTTGAAATTTTGAACGATTTCCACTTTCGTCGGTCTTGTGACGTCCGTCGATATTGCAACAGCTCTTCTTGGCGTCGGTATTGCGATGCATTTGGAAAGCATGGACGCTTCTGGAAACTGTTGGTCTTGCGACACTTTTGTACGGCGTCGAAATTGTGACATTTTAGAAACGTCGGAAGAGCGACAATATAAAGACGTCGGAAGAGCGACGTTCAAAACATCGGACCACATTTCGTCAGAATTGCGATAGTTCTTCCTGGCGTCGGTAATGCGACGTTTCTGGAAAGCATCGGTCTTTCGACACTTTTGCAATGCATCGGTCTTGTGACACTTTTGTAGGGCGTCGGAATCGCGACAGTTTGGAAACATCGGAGGAGTGACAGTATAAAGACGTCGGAAGAGCGACGTTCAAAACATCGGACCACATTTCGTTGGAATTGCGACACTATACAAACGTCGGAAGAGCGACGGCTTGGTAAACGTCGGAAGAGCGACGCTTGTTTGGAAGTGACGGAAAAGGTGTCGCTATTGCGACACTTTGTCGAGGCGTCGGAATTGCGATGTTATGACGAACCACATTTTTTCCGTCCTCAAACTGTCGCTCTTGCAACGACTATGTGTCGGAATAGTGACACATTGGCCGTCGAAAATTCCGCCAAATTTTCTAGTGAATTAAAAAACACAAATATGATTGAAATAAATTTTATTCAATTTTAATATTAAAAGATGCCATGTAAACAAAAAATAGGTTTTATTTAGTAATATTTATTTTGAGATTATCTACAAGATCTTAGTCATAACATGATATGAGTCAATCATATTGAAATATAATATATAGTTCAAACAACAATATATGACAAAATTTCTATAATTTTATATAATGTTATCAATTTTTCTAAATTTACAAGTAGTTATCCAAGTATTTCAATCAATTCCTTATGATGGAAATTTAAGTTATATTCAATATTTAAAAACTAAAATATGATTGAAATAAGTTATATATTCAATTTTAAAATATGTGGAGATGTAAAAGTTACAAATACAAGTTTTATTGATTTTATTTTGTTTGGGGTTATCTACAAAAGCTTAGTCATAATGCATGTCATCAATAATTTTTTTGTGCTTACACTGATATCAATGCACAATGTTAAACTAATTACCATGAAATTAATGTACACAATATATCTAGTTACACCATTTATCATAAATCAACGTCTTCGTTGAAATCAATTCATCTAATGAAGCAATCAAATAGGATGAGAAATGAACATATACACTAAAATAAATGCATCTAATGCAAACAATCAAACACGATTAGAAATCAAAATCTACACTAAATAAATGTATCTAATGCTTCAATCAAAAAAATAGGATTAGAAATCAACATCTTTAATTAAATGAATGAATCTAATGCAAGCAATGAAATTGAATTATAAATCAACATCTAGATAGAAATTAATGCATCTAATTTGCAAGAAATAAAATAGGATTAGAAATCAGCATTCATACACTGAAATCAATGCATCTAGTGAAAGCAATTTTCTTCCCTTTCTCTCCCCCCTCCATATATATTGATCTCTCCCTCCATATCTCCTTTGTCTCCTTTTCTCACCCCCCCTGAACACACACTCTCTCTCTCTTCATAATTATCTATATCTCCCTCCCTCCCTCTAAGGTTCTATCTCTCTCTTCTTCCCTCTCTCGCCCTTCCATATATATCTATATCTCCCTTTGTCTCTCCTTATTCATCTCTCTATATCACCCTGCAAGCATAAACATTGTTTCTCCATATCTATCTCTATCTCCCTCCCTCCATCCCTCTCTTTCTCTCTTCCCCTTCTCTCCCTATATCTCCCCTTCTATATATATTCCCTCCTACTCTCCTCTCTCCCTCTCTCTCCATATCCCTTGTCACTCCATCTCTCTCTCTCCATCTCCCTTGCCACTCTCTCTCTCTCTCTCTCTCTCTCTCCACCTTTCTCTCTATATATGTATTTCTTCTTACCTCCCTCTATCTCCCACTCCAACTCCATCTCTCTCTCTACCTCCCTCTAAAATCCTCTCTCCCTTCCCTTCTCTCCCACCTCCATTTGTCTCACCCCCTTGTATCTCTCTCTCTCTCGAGCTTCATCCTACAACTCTATTGACTATCTCTCTCCCTCTCTCATTCTCTCTCCCCCTTCTCTCCATATCTCCTTATTTGTCTTTCTATCTCACCCCAAAACATACAAACTCTATCTCCATCTCTCCCTCATCACTCCCTCTCTCTCTCTCTCTCCACCTTTCTCTCTATATATATCTTGAACTTATTCCTTCCCTATATTTTCCTCCAACTCCATATCTCGAGCTCCCTCTCTTTCTAAGAGACTCTCTATCCCTCTCCCTCTCTCCATATTTTTGTCCCCTTCTCTCTCTTGCCCTCTCCCACTCTCTTTCACTCTATATTTCAAAACTTTTAAAAGACTTTGACAATTATTATTATTATTTTTTTGGCATACAACAATTTAATTTTTTATATAATACATATTTAAAATGAAATATTTCAAATTTGTGTTTTACATTCACCTGGAGGGAAAATTATAATTTTCCATGGAAATATTATCTAAAATTTTCCAAAATATTAATGTTCCAGCTACTTCCATCAAAGATACATAGAGCACTTCATGTCTTCCAATTGAAACTGTTTAGGTTTTATTTCTTTAAAGGTAGCTTTAGGTTTTGATTACTTCGAGATTTTAAAAATATTTTATGTTTTGTTATCTTATATTTATAAAAAAATTAGGTTAAATAAAATTAAGATATATTGAGTCAGCTTGTATGATTATTTTTGTGTTAATGGTCAACTCTTTTGTTAACACATATGGTGTATATCAACCACATTTATTAATGTGGTTGTGCTAGTATATATTTTTACATCCAAGGCTAAATCCAGGCAAATCCACCCGAAGGGGTCAACCCGTCAGCACAACAAGTAGGGCCTAACCCCAAGGGCATCATGGAGATTTGACCCTGTGACCTCCCAACAAGCGAAGTAATTAGCAACGAGAACTTCACCAACTGAGTTTTTTTTTTCCACAGAAAAAAATCGAACCATCTATTGATTATAGAAAGTTATAGAGCATATGCGAAGAATTTCTGATCAAATCCATTTCTCCTTCTAGCTAAGGGAGAAAATTAGTCTCGGTTGTTTTGAATACCCAAACAGTATCCCTGTAGCAGCCCATCCAAAATAAGCATAAGAAAGAAGGCACTTCCATTCTGTCACATCTCTCGGTTTTTCACCGAAATAGAGATGTATGAGAGAATAGAAATATGTGCCTTCCAAAGCGTATAGCTTCCAATCAAAAATTTAAAGAACCGGCAGTTAACATTATCCTAGCTCCTCCAAAAATAAGATTAAAACAGTTATCCATCAGAGTCCCAGGGCCTCCTTAAAAAGGAAAACAGCCCTGAATCTCACCAAAATTTTGTGTCATAGTTTAAAAATTTTGTACAAAACATAGCAAATTCAATTAAGAATAAATTCAGTTTTATGGACAAAAATAAAAGAAACAACTGAGAAATATTATCCAAAAACGGGTTGTTCGATTGGTCGAACCATCCCGCTTTCCATCTCAGTCGCTATCCAGGTCCCCATAGCTTGTTCAACACCTTCTTTGGATAGGCGGTCTGCATCTTGATTCCATTCCCTGTAAATGTGTCAAACATAGATCTCAGTGAAATAACATTTTAGACGATAAATCTCATTAAGTAAAGGCAGCAAAATATAGTTCCTGCAATGTTGAGTCCCATTGAACCTCCCTCAAATTCCTAAGGGTTAACTAGCAGAGGAGGTGATGTAGAGCTTTAAGTTCAGCAAAATTATTGGTCCATTTCCCTAGCCCAACAGAGGCTCTTAGAGACTTTTCAGTGGACAGGTGAATAACCAACCCTGCACCGCACCTCCCATTATTGTCAGAGGCCCCATCAACTTCACCAACTGAGTTATCCCTTGGGGCTTGCTAGTATATATTATAATGTAAGAAATATTATATTATATTAAATTTAATAATATTATATTAATCAAAAATTATTAAATTTAATATTAACATTAAAATATATTAATATCATTTCATTATTTAATTTAATAACAATAATAATATTCATTTAATATTAATATTAAATTTAATAATATTTTTACATGACATTATAACAAAAATTCTAATGAGATTTGGAGTTTTAAATAATTCAAAAAAAAATTATAAAGGCTCGATCGAGCCACATAGCTCGATCGTTCTCTTGTTAACCGCATAAATGGATCGATCAAGAGTTTATGAAATCAGGCTATTTAAACTTCAAATTTACGCACTTGATCGAACCTCTTAAGTCCTAAAATCTGTAATTTTAGCACCCCTTCTGAAAAATTTCCTACAACTCCATTTTGTACCCTAACGTACTTAGGGCTAAATTTTTCCTGAGGTGGCGAAGTTGATCATGTTGGATTCATGAAGGAATCCTTTATCCAATGGCATTAGTTTGAAATTTTCGAATTCATACGATATTTTTCATCTAATTTCTTTTAAACATAATGCTTGATATTGTTTTTAACTAGTTTAAATAGGTTGAATAAAAAATAACTATCATAAAATATACACAATGAAAAAAATTCAAAAAATATACTCTCTTTGTTTACGAGTCCTCTTCAAAAGGGTACTTTTGGTTTTAAATTTTTAATATTCCTAAATTAGCATGCAGCTAATAGGAATATTAATTTTTCTCTTAATATCTAGTTAGATGAATAAATGGGTAAGGAGGCCCATAAGTTGCTTAAGTAGGCATAAAATCCCTCTTAATGTGAAAAGGGATCATGTTAATAACTAGATCAAACATTCTCATGTGAACAAGATCTAATATGTGTGGACAAGGTTAAGTTTGACCAAGTCAACAACATTAATATGTGAGGAGTGGATCATAAATAAAGGCAGCTTAGTGTGAATGAAGATCAATCTAGCTAGTCATAATAAAGACACCTTGGGTGTGAATGGAGACAATGCATGGAGACTAAGTCATGGTTGACTAAATCAAATAGCATTGTAAATAGAAGAGTGGGACTAATGG
Source organism: Pinus albicaulis (assembly GCA_034641835.2). Lineage (NCBI taxonomy): Eukaryota > Viridiplantae > Streptophyta > Pinopsida > Pinales > Pinaceae > Pinus > Pinus albicaulis. The sequence goes on from CM076579.1 coordinate 1,529,018,619, forward strand.
AGACAACGTAATTTTGGAGGAGGGACCTTTGCATGGAAGTAACCTCATGAATGGGTGAGACCCATGGTGAGAAAGCTCATCAACTATATAATGGAGGGAATGGAAGCCATATGGGGTATGATTGAAGATATGATTTTATGATTGGGTCTGTTTAGACTTATTGCATGCTTCAGCTGTTTAGCTAAGTTTTTTGCACTGTTTAGTGCAAGGGTTTTCTCAGGCGGGAATTCCCCACTCTTCCTTTGAGATCTTGTTTAATAAATCTGAGTGGAGTTTTCTAGAATTCGTTTCCACTATCCGACACTTGGCCAAGCATTCACCTTCAGCAACCACGTAGTCCCTGGCAGAAACTGTGTTATTTCTTAGGGTGTTACAGTGGAAGGGTTTAATCCCTTGTATTTTGAGGTAGTTTCCCTGAAAGAGGATCAACCTTTTTCCTGGAAAGCTAGTAGGAGGAGCTACAGCCATTTCCTTGCATGACCAGCCATTTTTATGCAGAGCTTCAGCCATACAGCATGATTCAGCCATAGTTCTGCAGCATATGCTTCTTGTACTTCATGTTTATTAAGAAACCCTTGTCGAGTCATCTTGGATCTATGTAAAAGAGACTAGATATTTTTTTTGTGCTCTAATTATTAATAAATCATCAGATATGTTTTGTCTCTATATTTCTAAGTATAAACCCTCATATAAAATGCGTTGCCACTTTCTGCAGTAATTCTGTGTTGCAGTAGTCTTGGGGTTGCAGTGTTTTTGGGTTGTTTTGGGCATAGGAGGCTTGTTTAACTATGAAAAAGTGATTTGTTTCTGATTTCCTCTTGTATTTGGTTGATATAATGTCTGATCTAATAGATCCATGGGCGACATTCATCTGTTAATGCATAAAATTCTGAAGAATGCATTTTTAATGCATGTATTGTTGAGTTTCCCCATTTGGGAATATTACAAAAATTATTTAAATAGTTGAAAAAAAAATTATGTGAACTCATGTTTTTGCAAAATGTAATTGAAATATTACTTAGCCAACTTCGAAAAATAATCAAATATATTTTTGCATAAACAATAAAGTTTTAATATTAAAAACTTATCTCTCTCCATGTAGATAATGCTCACATATATGTGTGTGTGTGTGTGTGTGTGTGTGTGTGTGTGTGTGTGTGAGCATTATCTACATGGAGAGAGATAATTTTTTAATATTAAAACTTTATTGTTTATGCAAAAATATATTTGATTATTTTTCGAAGTTGGCTAAGTACGTGAACACACACATACCTCTTAAGATGTGTGAAATTTACAAGGACAAGCATTTCATTTAATGGAAAATTGACATATTATAAGACACTAAATACTTTTGCAAAATAAATCATTAGGAAAACAACATAATTCCCCTTAGTTTTTATTTTTACTCTGAATCAAAATTCACATTTCTTATAGGAATTTTGAAGGCTTCAATTCAATAAAAGAGGAAAATTTGAAATTTCATTGTCACATTTGGCCTAAAAGTATAACCCATCTTCATACTTTCACCCAATGTTAAAAATTTAAATAAAAAGATATGATAAAAGGAAAATTTCAAACCGTTATTCACCCAATTCCCACACTCAACGATATGAAATGAAATGAATTGTTAAACTCAACCATATGAAGTCGATAATAATTTTATAATTAATATAAATGGAAAATGCCTACATGTGAATTCGATAATTATATTATTTATTTTATAAAGTATATAACGATATAAAGTGATATTGTTATAGTTTTATATTATATTTCATATTTATAATGTTATATCAAAAGTATATTAAACTTATATATTGAAGTCATTTGTAAACTTGTTATTAGATTTTATGAACTTGTATATTAAATATGAAAGTTATAAATTATATGATTGTAATTAATAAACTCATTGGAGTAATTTATATATTTTGTCCATAAAGGTCTTAGCTGAGGGAAGGAAATATCTAGCCATGTCTTTTCCTGTCCATTGTAATGTATAATAACAACTTTTCAAACATTAATGAGATTTGTTTCAAGTTGGTATCACAATCCCAACATATGCTAAGAAGGATTAATAGGATGAACATGACCACTAAATGAAATCAATGTTGGTGGTAGAGTCCCTAAACTCCAGAGATTCATTTTGGAATTAGATTCTACAAAAATACCATGTACATTCTTAGCGAATTGTTAACTTGTAGATCTAGATATAAAATACCAATGGAAATCCAAAATTTATAAGCTAAGCTTGATCTAAGATTTGAAAAAACAAGAATATAATTTGACTTACTTATTTAAGCCAATAATGATAAGTTTCTCGTACTTTTTTCTTTATCCGGGCTTGAAAATCAAAGATGTTCATTCCATATGCCCATGCACATTGTTCTGGATCAAAAATCTTTGATATAAGGGGATAAGAGAAATTTAGATATGTTTTAAATTTTCAGATGCGAAACTCAGAATATCCACGGTCTTCATTTTTTAGTCTACATTTCAAGTCTAAATTGTTTGGACATAACCCATTGGTCATCACCTCTACATGTTTCAACTGCTCCATTAACCTTTCCATGAAGGTCAATAACCTGGAGTGGAGATAAATCATGTTGAAAAACTATGTCATCATCCAGAAAAATCACCTTACGGAGGTTTGGCAAGAGGTTTTCACAAAGATGAGTTAAGCTTCAGTAAAATTTAAAACATATACATATACACCCACATCATTCTCTAAAAGAAATGCATGAAATAGTAAATATCCCAATTAGATAGTGCTCTAATTATATTTTCATAATGCTCCTAGTTAAAAGAAGTCTAAACTTAAGTCATTTCTCTAATTGGAAAAAAGTAATTTAAAATATTTCTATCAGGATTTTTGATTTTCTAAATTTTATTTACCTCTGGAAGACCGATGCGTAAGTGATTCATTATTGATATGTACTTTTGGATTTGACCTTACAGTTTGGAAGCTACAACCCTTGGGGAGTCAATTAAATTTGTCCCAATAAAATGGTTTCTATTATAGGTCAATTTGGGCATCATCCCCCAAGACCTGGTCAAATTGGACATCATCCCTAGGACCAATGAAATAAGGTCTATCATCCCCTTATATTGCAGTTGCTACATGCCCTAAGTGAAGACATTTCATTCATGGATTCTATTGTGATATTTCCAAGGTTTTAATTATATGTTATATCACCTACTGAGTCACCAACGCTCACTTGCAAGGGACTAACTATGATGCAGTGTCAAATCCTCCATGCAAGGGTGCACTACAGTGCACTTCCCGACACTCAAGGGTGTGTTGGTCACCTGGGAGCGGAATTCTCATTGTTTTGGGAATATCCACATGGCCAGTGCCTTCTAGAAGAGTCCATATGTGTCAAACTTCGAATCCAAGTGTCCATCTAACACCTATAAACTTGGAAACATGTCTTTCCTATTATTAGAAAGTCATTCATTAATAAACCACCATCAATTTCCCTATAAATTGAGCACTCATCCTAGTGCTAGGGAGGAATAATTTTGGTAAAGTTATGATGTTGGATTCTCATGTGATAAGAGAGTGGAAGTACTGATATGCTACTGGGATAATGTTGGATGTGATGAGGTTGGAATGAAGCTGGAGAAATTTGACAAAAAATCGGTCCATTGGTTGTAATCTTCCCCTTCTACTCTTTAATAAAGATTGATGCTCATTTTCCCACACATATGTCTCTATTTCTTGTGAAATGTATTCTTTAATTATGTATGTATTTCATATCTAATCGATTTAATTTGAGTAAGATAAGTAGATATCTTGTATATTGCATGATGTTTGTTGTTCTCTATTTGTGTTTGCATGAATCGATCTAGCGACTTGAGTTGGATTGAGAGCGACGGCAACAATGACAGAAGGAGAAGGAGAAGCGAAAGAATCACAAGTAGGCTTCTTTACTATTCTGTATATATTCTTGTTTTAGAGAAAGTGATAGTTATTCTTTCCTCTGTTACTCTAAGTGATAGACACCACACTTAGGGAATTTGGTTTATCCATAGATCATAATTCCGTATAACAAATTGGAAACTCCACTGGGGAGTATCCTATCATTCCTAGTGTTTTTTCATCTATTTATCCTCATCAGTAGCATCTACTTTCTATCAGTGGTCATTTGAATGAACAAATTGCATTAGAAGTGTGTTCTGTTGCTTGATTTTCCAATCTTAGTTGTGCCCAACGCACTGTTGGTCAAGACACAGTGCACTGTCTCCCACTCAGAGTTGCTTTGCAATGCAATGTCTCCCCTTAGAGACTATGTTTCCCTCTCAGCCAACCAAATTCCATCTAAATATTCCATTGCTTTCAATCTCAGCCACTTGTTTGTTGTATTCTCAAATGTATAATACCTCTTAGAGACTAGTAAAATTTCTTGTTCTTCCTCCTTTGAAAAGTAAAATGTTCAATGTCTCTTTCATGTTTTTATTTATAATTGGAAAATAAAATTCAAATTATTCATTTATGCAATAGATCAACTCTATTTTCGAAAAGGAAATTCTTGTTTCATTCCTCGTTTCTCATAAGAAAACACTTGTTTTATTGATTGATGAATATAGTTTCCTTTCTTTCATTCACATTAAGGGAGATGAAAAGAAAAACATGCATGTGCATATAGTGAATTGTGTGTGTTGCATAGGAACAAGTTATGAAAGTTGCATTTGATTTGTGCTCTTTGTTTTTTTCTCAAAAACCAATTGCTCTTTCCCTTAATAGCTAGGATTTTCATTGAAAAAGATAATTTGAAAGTTTGCTTATCATTTATTTTTCATTTTTAGGAATTTCCATTACATCACGCAGTGAACCTCAAATACAAACTTTTAAACAATATCAACAAGAAATTTACATCAATCAACCTAAGAAAGCATTGGAACATTAACGATAACATTTAGAAGGTCTAGGCTAGAGACGTGTTCCGGTGTCGTTACACATAGCAGTTGTTGCTACTTGTCTGTGATACATTCCGAGTGTGATACCTCACTCCATGTATGTAAGTATCTCAGAGCTCATCCATGTATATTCAGGTATATAGGGCAGTGTTCTAGTATGGAAAGTATAAGGGGGTGCTCTCACTGTGCGGTTTCGCATTATACAGCACTAATACGGACTTGGGCCTCCACGTACGTTCGGGTATATTTGGGAGGACAAATTTATGTTTCTATCCATCCATAGGTAACTGAGTCAGCTTCCTTGTAACTTATGATACGCCGAACACAGCATTCGGGGAGATTGTCTGCCCATACTTCTTGGTTCGCTAGGAGGTATTCTGTAGTTCACAATTACTTGGAAAACCTTTTGCCTAGAATTACCCTTTTATTTTGTTTATTTTTTTTTTTCATAAAATTAATCAGTCACCATGGAAGAATAACATCCCTTTCCTCTTCGTTCGCATAGAATAGCACTTAAACCACCTTTACCACTGGAATCCATTTATGGTCGGCGAAGCCGACATCGTTCTATTGAAACTAGTACTATCAGTACCTCTGGTGCAACATCATCCTCACATTACTAGAGTCATCTCGAGTTGTTTCTATAAATCCAGGTTTATCCATTGTTGTTGAGACAGATTCCTCACGGCTACCTATGGTCACGATCTATCCAATCAGTCAAACCATACCTCCCGAATGATCCAGATCCCATCGTTCTTTTACAGGAACATCTAGATCTCGAAGTCGAACAACTGGAATTTTTTCCTATATCGGTCACTCCACAGTCGATTGTAGTCACTGAGTCTCCCATATCGCACAGTCAACCACCTGAAATATGCTTCGAGCCTGAAGACAAAATCCTTCCACCTAGTTTGATTTAGATTGAAGAAATACCACAAGATGAAACGCCTTCAACTCCAACTCATTTTGGACTGGATATTTATCTTTACGAAACTTTTCCTCAATCACCTCACATTGATTTATTTAATCCTGTGTCAATTTGAGTTCCCGTAGATCCTATAGGGTATATATTGGTTCATATGACAATGGCTGAGTCAACATCTCTAGTTGTACCTTCTTTTGCATTTGCAACAACACCTGCTCTTGCTACCCCATCAATGTTCACCACATCACCAGAGTCACATTTATATGGTGGCCCTTCCATCCCACCTAGTTACCAATCTTTATCTGGAACCTTCTCTGGTGCATCCTAAAATCCATGGGCTTCACTAATTTCATCATCTGGTATTCTATCTGGTACATCTCTAATGATTATTGAATGGCTTGATCCTTTATATACATCTTCAGTGCAATATCGAGCTGGTCCACCTGGGTATATTCCATCCAGTACAATCTCAACTGGACTCATGGCATTTGGAGAAAAATATATTCCATCTTATTATACTCCTCATGTTGGTGGGAAACCTATGGTCACCCATTTTGATAGTACTCAGTCATTATATGGTCATCCTAATGTCGGAATGACTTTTTTTTACTGGCAACCTATTCTACATGTTCAATCGCAAACGGTTGTGCAATCATATCAACCGGTTCAACCTGTTGCACCCACATCTACTCCACTTGTTAATACATCCTTACCCCTGTTACAGGCTCAATTTGGGCACCATTCCCAATGACACAGTTAGCCCAGGCATCATCTCCAGGACCGATGATCAAGGGTCTATCATTCCCTATCATCTCAGTTGCTATATTCCCTAAGACAGGAAACAACATGAATCAAACAAGACTTTCATCAAGCAAGGATTTTCCATGGTTTGAAGCTTATTATTAAACATGTGGGAGCTCACCAATGTAGGCTCTAAGGGGCCTAAGTGCATTGCATATGCAGGTAGCCCCATTCAAGGCTACTCTGCAAAGCACTTCCCGACATTCAAAGGTGCGTTGGTCACATTGGGAGCGAAATTCTCATTGTTCTGGAATCTCCACTTGGCCAGTGTCTTCTAGAAGGGTTCACATGTGTCAAGCTTCAGATCCAAGTGTCCATTTGACATCTACATGAATGGAAACATGTCTTGCCTATTTTTGGAATGTTATTGATTACAAAACTACCTACAGTTCCTCTATAAATTGAACACAAATCTAAGTGTTTGGGAGGAAGAGTTTGAGTAGGGAAATGCTGGAGAATTTTCAATAGAGAGTTTGATTTGTGGAGTTGCCGCTGGAGAGACTTATGTTGTGATGAGACTTGGGAACTCTGCTGGAAGGTCACTTCAAATCAGTCACTAGGTTGTAACCTCTCCTTCTATCATCAATAAAGAGTACTTCTTGTTTTTCCCTACATGCATCTATGTTTACTTTGATTTTCCATATTACAAGATCTTGGTTGATGAATGTAGTTTATGCTTAACTGATTTAGCTAACTAGCTTGAATATATATCTATATTATTGCATCTTCTGCTGCTTCAGTTTTCTTTCTTGCAGGAAGCATTCAGCTATTTGAAACCGCTTGAATTTGAAGCTGTAGTGGAAGCAACAGAAAGGAGCCATTTGGAAGCGACTGAAACAAGTAAGCATCCAATTCTCTCTGTGTATTTGTTTTGAGTTAGGAGAAAAGGTAGTATAGTCTTTCAGCTGTTGTTCTAGGCTAACACCTGCCTAGGGAAGTGTAGTTTATCCATAGATTAAAATTCTGGCCCAACAAACTGGTGACTTCGTTGGGGAGAACTTCTCTTGTTTCTATGTGTTTTAGTCTCTAATCTGCTTTCTTAATCCACCCAATAGCTTTTTCACATAAAGATTAGACTTTTTCAGAGCTTAATTTTCAAATTTGGTGAGCCAAGAAATAACTTTTCTTTGTTTACTGCGCCCAACGCACCCTTAGTCAGGGCACAGTGCTTTGCAGAGCATTGTCCTCCTTCCTAGCCTGCGTTGCAAAGCACTGTCTCCCCTTGGAGACTGCGTTGGCTCCTGAAAGGAACAAAACCCCTTGAATCTGACTTTGTACTTTGCTTCAGTTCTGTTTGCTGATTTGTTCTGAAAATTTTGATGCTCTATTGACCAGTAACTCTATATACTTCTTCTCCTTTGACTGAAAATTTGTTCAATGTTGTTTTAAAATTTTTTTCATTATCATTAACAAGTTGATTTCAAAGTACGTTTTATGGTCGCATTAAGAATCGTTTGCTTTCGAAATAGGAAATTGTCGTAAAATCTTCATTTCCTTGATAGGAGAAATTGTTGTTGAAATCCTCGTTTTTCCTTCAAAAGAGAAATTTTTGTTTGTATTCTTCGTTTCTCGAAAGTAAAAAGCATTTCAATTATTGATCTAGTGCACCTAGTTTCTTTTCTGCATTCATAACATTAAGGAAACTGAAAAGAAAATCTTGCATTTGCATGTAGGATTGTGTGTTTTTTGCAAAAGGAACATTAGGAAATCTACATTTAGTTTGTGATTCATTGATTTTGTTTTTGTTCATTGATTTTTTTGCTCACAAATTATTTTCTCTCTTTCCAAAAAACTAGCGTTCTCTTACCTTAGTAGCTAGGTTCTTCATTGAAAAAGCTGAAAGTGAAAGTTTGTTTATCATTCTTAGCTGCATTTTAGGAATTTTATATACATCATCGTGGTGAACCTGAAAGGAAAACTGTTAAGCAAGATCAACATAAAATAAATCTCAATTTACTTAACAACGCTTTGGAACATTAACGATAACATTTAGATGGTCTAGGCTAGAGATGTGTTCCAGTGTCATAAAACATAGCAGTTGTCGTTAACTTGTCTGTGATACATTCCGAGTGTGATACCTCACTCCACATATGTAAGTATATCGTAGCTCGTCCACGTAATTTCAGGTATATCGGGCAATGTTACAGTACGATAAGTATAAAGGGGTGCTCTCACTGTGTGGTTTCGCATCAGATAGCACTAATATGGACTTGGGCCTCCACGTACCTTCTGGTATATTTGGGAGGACAAATTTTAGGTGCTATCCATCCATAGTGAACCGATTCAGCTGCCCTGAAATTGCGATACACCGAACACAGCATTCGGGGAGATTAACTGCCCGTACATCTTGGTTCGCCAAGAGGTATTCTGTATTTCACAGTTTCTTGGTAAACCCTTTTTCCTAGCATTACCCTCTTTTTGTTTATTTTTTTTTGGATAAAATAAATCAGTAATCGTGGAAGAACACAATCCTACCCCCCGTCGTTCGCGTAGATTAGCTTTGAAACCACCTTTACCACCGGAAGTTATTTCTGGTAGGCGAAGGCGATCACGATCTGTTGAATCAAGTACAATTCATACCTCTGGCAAAACATCATCATTTGAACTAGAGTTAGCTCAAATTTTTTCCACACATCCCGGTTTGTTTACTGTTGTCGAAACGAAATCTTCACAGCTACCCGTGGTCATGATCCTTTCAATCGTTGAGACCATACCTCCTGGACCCGAAGTTGTTCAATCACAAATCAATGCAGATCCTATCTCTCCTTTGCTAGAAAATCTGAATCCTGAATAGCTGGAAGTCATTCCTACCTTGGTCACTCCACAAATATTTGTAGCCATTGAAACTCCTATATCACACAGTCAACCGTCTGAAATATATTTTGGGTCTGACGGTGAAGTTCTTCCTCCTGGTTTAATCGCGATTGAAGAAATCCCACAACCTGATACACCTTTAAGTCAAACCCACTTTGGGGGAGACCTTTACCTGTACCAGTGCTTTCCTCAATCGTTTCCGTCTGCTTTTGTTGATCCCATTTCCATTCAATCTCCCATTGATTTCAGAGAGTATACATTTGGTCATAAAACTATGTCTGAACCAACATATTTGGTTGGGTCTGCTGTTCCGATTACGTCAGCTCCTACCCTCGCTACTCCGTCGATGTTCACAACCTCACCAGAGTCATATTTGCACAGTGGCTCTTCGGTCCCAACAGGATACAAATCATTGTCTGGCACTTTCTCTGGTCAATCTTCAAGACCATGGTCATTACCAATGTAATCATCTGGTGTTTTAACTGGTAGTCCTATAGTTAGTACTGAACGACTTGAATCATTACATCCATCATCAGGGCAACATCAAGTCGGTCCTTATGGGTCAATTCCTTTATGTACCATATCAACTGGACTCCTAGCATTTGGAGAACAATATTTTCTATCTTATTATCCTCCTTATGCTAGGGGGCAACCTATGGTCACCCAATATGATAGTACTCAATTACATATTGGTCAAACTAATGTTGACGTGAATTTTTTTCAATGGTAGCCCACTTTGCCTATCCAACCACAAACGGTTGTCCAATCGTATCATCCAATTCAACCTGTTACACCCACTTCAATACCACTTGTTCATACATCTATACCCCTGTTATAGAATCAAAATCTTGTACATCAACCTTATCAAGCGAGTTCTTCAACTTAATATCATCAAATGTTGGGTCCACAGACTCAAAATCCTTTGGTTAATTTACAACAACCTGTATCAGGGATCATTTATTCACAAGCTGGTCCACCATTTTATGGGATGTCACAAACACAATATGGTTATACATATCAACTGAATCCAACTTATACTAATTTGGTTTATAACATTGGTGGACAGAATCCTTGGCAGCCACAGGCGCAAATTCCCCAAACTTCATATCAACAAGTACCATATCTAGGTTTTGGTCAACAGAATTCTCAAGCGTTTGCCATGCAAAACAACCCCTCTCTGGGTTACTAGCAAAAAATCCCATATGATGGTGCTCAAAGACCTGTTTTCCAAGCAATTCCATCTTATCCTGGCTATGCTCAACCTGACCTTAATAGACAATTGCCTTTTGTTGCAACCTTGGAATTACCATATTTAAATCGGTTAACCAATGATCCTATCAATTATGCTCCTTGGTGGCCGGTGATACCACATAAATTACCCTCCAACATTCCTAAATTAAATGGAAACCCTGGAGAAGAAACACCAACTCATGTTATGACTTATCATTTATGGTGCTCATCAAATTCCCTGAATGATGATTCTGTTCGATTACATCTTTTTCAGTGAACGCTCACAGGTCCGACGGCTAAATGGTACATTTAATTACCTAGAGCTTATTTTGACAATTTCACTTCCTTAGCTACTATATTTTTGACCCATTTCTAGTTACCGAACAGATACGAAACTGGAATGAAACTCTTGACCAACTTCAAACAGAGTAATGCTACTCATATTTCAGATCATATTCATGAGTGGCGTTGCCATCGACGAATGGTTAAGAAATTTTTTTCCGATCAACTTCTTGCTAAATGGTTCATCAAATCCCTGTTACCATATATAACACAGGATGTGGCTAAAGGTGACATCATCACAGAAGAGCAAGTTATCGCTCATGCCCAGTATTTAGACTTGATTTATACTCAGTCTAGCATGCGCTATGAGAAAATCCCAAATGCTCCGTGATCTAATTTCAATGTTCCTCCTCAAATAAAGGACTCTCATGCCAGAGATGGATTGATAGGCACTATAAATACACACAACACTACCACATCTAATCCTGCTCCTACTTCTGAAATCAATGTTGTCTCATTTGACAAAGGCAAAAGTGATAAGCAACCAGGAAGTAAGAAAAAGGGGAAATCAAAGAAAAAGAAAACTTCTAACCCACAGGAACAATCATCTGAACAACCGTCAGGACCACGGAAGCCTCATTATCCATGCATAATCTATAATGAGGAAAATTTTGTTAGGGATTGTCCTCACCATGCTGAAGTCTCAAAAATGATCAAGACTTCTAATGCATTAGTTGTGTTGACAAACCCATTTCCAATTCCAGACAAAAATTTGGTTGCTACGGATCTAGCTCCTAGTTCCCAAGTGTTAATGTTATCCACTACAAAACCTTCATAAGATATTTTGGTGTCGACGCGGAATAAAGACTATGGTAGTCTGGCCACTAATCAACCTACTACCTCAACAACAAATCCATCTAATGAATCAGTACCACCTCCTGTTATTCCTGAATTGACGATTAAGCCACCGAAGGGAGTAATTCATAAATCGACATATAATCCTCAAGCAAGAGCTACAAAAAATTATAATATAGTTGAAGATTTGGCTCGATCCCCTTCAGCTATGTCTGCTCTTGAGGTATTACAAAATTTTCCCTCCCAGAAGTAGGATTTATTGTCGGCCATTGGTGGAATTGATCCAACTGATTCTAATATTGTTGTCTTTAATCATATGGGCTATGTGCCGCAACTACCAGTAGAATTGGAATTCTCCATCCAAGTAAATTTTCTCAATCACCTTGTTCATCGCACTATTATTGATGAGGGAGAATCTATGTGCATTATGTCTCTAAACTGTTGGAAGTCACTTGGCTCACCGCGATTATCGCAATCATCAATGACGTTGAAGGCTTTTGATGGAATAACATATAAACCTTGTGGTATTATTAATAACCTGCAAGTTGAATTAGGGTGAAAAACAGTAAGTATTGATGTTGAGGTTGTTGACAGACCCCTTGACTATAATATTTTACTCGGAAGACCATGGGTATATGGAATGACTGAAATTGTTTCTACATATTTTAGAGTGGTTGCTTTTCCTCATAAAGGTACTATTATAGTCATTAATCAATTATCCTTTTTTTCCTCCGCTTCGCAGGTAACTGGAAGCGTTCCGTATATTCACTTACCCCAAATAGAAATCCAAAACATTGGTGTAGGACTCTTAAAGGATTCCACTCTTGTGGGAACCTTTGCATTACCGCCGCCCACGACGTCGGCAGAAATTGCAAGCACAGAGACGTGCTACATGATCTCTTCCACTCTATCTGGCTCAAGGAAGAGTACGGGTGATTCTGATATTTCTATGTTGGATGATGTTTTACCACTCAGCCCCATTGAGCTACAATAGCAATCAATCTATTCGTCTTGGGCGGAAAATCCGAAATCAGCGTCGCTGAGTGTTTGGGTTGATCGTTCATTAGATTTTGGTACTCCATCTGATCCATTTTCCTTAAAAATTTTGACAGATGAAAATATTTTGGAAGCTATGATGGTAGAAGGAGAACCATGGGAATATTATCATCATCGTTCTCATCTTCCTGATTATGAAGAAAATAATATTAATGAGCTATATCACCCATCCATTCAAAATTTATTTTCGAATTTTTTCTAATTAATGCAATTGAATCTGAGAAAAAATTATCAAATATTGAAGAAAATATTTCTATCGATATTTCGACTAAACTTGGCGTTGTAGAAAATATTCATGTCGGTGTATCTTGTTCTCCATCAGAACTTGATTCATATTTCTTTCTTTTTCATGAATTTCGTAACGTATTCTCTTGGTCTTACGAGGAAATTCCAGGCATAGATAATAGTATAGTTGAACACACTATTAATATGTATCCTGATGTCAAACCGGTGCATCAACGGATTCGTACTGTTCATTCGAAGAAAGTCATTGCCATCAAAGCAGAAGTTGAAATTTTTTTGTGTGCTGGTTTCATTTACCCTGTTCCGCTAACTGAGTGGGTTTCCAATATCATTCCTGTTATGAAAAAACAAGGAACCATTAGAGTGTGTGTTGATTATGGAGATGTTAATCAGGCTTGTCCAAAAGACAACTATCATACACCCTTTATCAACTAGATCATTGATGATTGTGCTGGATGTGAAATATTTTCATTCATGGATGGATTTTCTGGCTACAATCAAATCAATATCCGCCCAGATGACCAACATAAGATAACATTCATCTATCCCTGGGGCACATTCATATATAGGAAACTCCCGTTTGGTTTAAAGAACGCTGGGGCAAATTTCCAGAGAGCAATGGATTATGCTTTCAACGACATCAAGCACATTGTTCAACCATATCTAGATGATTTACTAGCGCATTCACGAAAATGGACTGATCACCCGATCTATTTGAGAGCCATTTTCTTACGATGCCGAAATTACAAGATACGCCTCAATCCGCACAAATGTGTGTTTTGTGTTGGTTCTGGTCGATTGCTTGGATTTTTAGTCTCAAAAGAAGGAATTCGAATAGACCCTCTGAAGGTACATGCCATTCTTGATTTTCCTACACCATCAAACTTACTTCAGATACATAAACTTCAAGGAAAGGATAACTTCCTGAGAAGGTTCATTCCAAACTACGCCGAAATGGCTAAAGGATTTACTTGATTATTGAAAAAGGGGGTTCCCTTCCATTGGGAACAAGTTGCGCAAGCTTCTTTTGATGCTGTCAAGGACCATCTTGTCCGAGTGTCATTAATGTATCCTCCAAATTATCAAAACGATTATTTACTATATATCACCGCAGTTGAAACGACCATCGCTATGGTTTTGGTCCATTAGAAGATGGAATTGAACATCCGATCTATTATTTGAGTTGTAATCTCAATGATACAGAAGTTAAGTACTCGTACGTGGAAAATATTGCCTTAGTAGCTATTCAAGCTATCCAAAGATTTCGCCATTATATCCTGCTCCGAAAACAACAATAGTTTCATATTGCAACCCCATAACTTACATCTTATCACGTCAATTGCTGGGAGGAAAATATTCAAAATGGATTGTCATTTTGCAGGAATTTGATTTGGAATTCATCAAATCCAAGTCAAAGAAGTCTTTAGTTTTAGCTGAGCTTCTCTGTGACCTTCCCTATGATAGTACTACAACTATGTCGGAACCATGTATTCCAGACGAGTCTTTGTTTCTAATCGGATCATCTGATCCCTGGTATGGAGATTTCATCATTTATCTCCAAACTTGAAATTTTCTTCCTAATACCTCTCACTCTGATCAGCGACATATTCGATACCAAGCCAAAGATTATCTTATTGTCGGTGATACACTTTATCGTCCTGGTGTCGATACCATTTTAAGGAGGTGCCTCACTCATGAGGAGGCCGAAAAAGTGTTAAATGATTTCCATACTAGGGCTTGTGGTGGAAATTTATCTGGTTATGCTACCACGCAGAAGATACTCCGCGCCGATTACTTTTGGCCTACTATTTTTCGAGATTGTATCCTCGCAGTCAAAAGTTGTCATGCATGCCAAATTTATGACCGTAAAATCTGCAAACCGCCAGTGCCAATGCATCCTGTTGTCTCTGCTGGACCATTTACAAAATGGGGTATCGATTTCAGGACCTGTAACCCTCCTTCATCCTGGGGGCATGGTTATATTATTTTCACAGTCGACTATTTTACCAAATGGGCCGAAGCAATGCCTACATTCAATAACACAAGACAAACAACTGCCTTTTTTTTCTTCAATCACGTCATTGCACTGTTTGGGGTCCCACAGGCTATAGTTACGGATCATGGGAAGAATTTTCGCAACCATATGATGTCTGAATTGACAGCTAAGTTAGGATTGTTGCATGATAATTCTACTCCTTATTATCCACAATCAAATGGACAAGTAGAGGCTATTAACAAAATTCTTAAACGAATGCTTCAACGAATGATAGGAGTCCATAAAAGGAACTGGCACTTGATCTTGTACTCCACCTTGTGGGAATATCAAACCTTGATGAGAAACACGATCGGATTTACTCCTTTTCAATTGGTGTATGGTCTGAAAGCTATCTTACCAATCCAATGTGAAATATCATCGTTAAAACTCGTGATAGACTTGTTACTTGACACCTCAGAAGAAGAAGCGCATCTCCTTAACCTCATCCATCTAGATGAAACGCGTCATGAAGCCCAATTGGCCAACGAAGCGCATAAGAGATGTATAAGGGCATAATATGACAAAAATGTCTAGCCTCGCATCTACTCAGAGGGCGACTTGGTCCTGCTTTATGACCAGGAAGTTGATGTAATTGGTACAGGGAAATTCGAGCCATTATGGCATGGCCTCTATATTGTCAAAAGAGTTCTTGCTAAGGGTGCCTACGAGTTAGTTGATTATGATGGGATTCTATTGGCACAGCCTAGAAATGGGTTGTATTTGAAACATTACTATGCTTAATCATGATCATGGTAATTTTTTGTATTATATTGTTTATATGTTGTTAATTTGCATTCACTATCTTAATTTGTCTTTTAGATTTTTCTTAACGTTAGTAATCCGCTTTACATTTTATGGCAGATGATTGAATCTTCAGAACCATTTTTTGGATATGCTGATGGTGCTAGTCGTAGTACATAGAATATATCCTCTACAGCGTGCGCCATTTTTTCTCCGAACGACGAGTTAGTGAGTTTTCAAGTGATTTTTATCAGAAGATCGATGAATAATATCGCTTAGTATAGCGCGTTGATCGAACTTCTCTCTGATGCCATTTCATTTGGTATTAACAGCATAATCATAAGGTTAGACTCACAACTACTACAACTTACTAGTATTTATACTATTAGAAATCCAACACTGCTTAGATTGTTCCTTAGAGTTCAACTTTTGGAGAGACATTTTGATTTCATTCAATATCAACACATTTCTAGAAATCTGAACACTTTAACTGATTCATTAGCTAATCAAGTTTTAGACAGAAATTTGCGACATAGGTAAAGAAAACATTCACATCATTAGATAGGATTACGCATTAAACATAGGAAAAACTCTGAAAACATATAGATAGATAGTTATAGGTTTTTTACAAAATTTGTGCCCAAGACACGTTGGTCATATGACCTCAAAATGTATGCAAAAAGTCAAAATTAAACTAGTGGTGGTCATGATAGCACGCTATAGATCTAGCAATCCTACAGAGCAACCGCATCCAACGGTTAGGAACCCCAATTGTGTGTCACTGTAGTTGCATGGGAAGCTCTTCGATCTGAGAATCTGGAATCCTGAAGGTCAACCCATCTATGTGCTACTAGAGCTCAGCAATAGTCTCAGCCATATCAAGGTCCTAATCTTGCTCTCTTTGTGACCCTCTCTGCTTTGGTTCATACCTTCGCTGCGGATTCTGTTGGGGTTCCCATGTTTTGGCAGATTTGGCAATACCAAAATATGAGACAACATCAAACCACTTTGGGGCCCTAGGATCTAGCCCTCCTGGACCCGGAGAGGGATCTCTCCAAAAAGAGCAAAGAATGATATGTCTTTGAAGCTCAAATGAGATATTAGGCTAGTTATGAAGCACGAAGGGGGTTTAAAATAATTTGGTTGGTTGGTTGCTGGGTTGGTCACGAGATCATGGACTGAGAAAGCAATGGGAGAAAGGGAACAAGGCAACAGGAGGCTTCAGAAAAGAGGATAGGTCAAAACTGTGCCATCCATTGGGCCATGGAGTCATGAAAGGAAATTACTTGCATCCACTAGCCAAGGCTTTCAAAGGGCAAGTCATCTACACTAAAGGATCTTTTAGGCAGATGATGGAATGGAACATTAAGGAGGGAAAAGTGAAAGAAGGAGAACAACCCAATTTCTGTCTATGGATCAGGTCAGAGGTCATTTAACTCCAGACACCTTCCCAGACTCTCTAGGCGACTCTCAAAGGGACAAAAGGCTGCCCTGGAAGTCAGACCCGAGTCATTTAACTCGATGCCTTTATGGCTCAAAGAGGAAACGGAGAGTTAAGATTAACGGCGGGGGGAATCTTAGAAAGGCCAGGTGGTGGCGAAGGATCCTGGTGGACGGGGCTAACTCTAATCCCAGGTGTTCCCAAACCTTCCGGCTCAAACCCAACAAGAACATCTAGGCTTGACTTCAACTAATTCATACATCGACGGCGAGCAATAACATCCTTAACATTTGGTTAAATCGGCCCGAAATCAATTCTCGGATAACACATTTAGCGAAGAAGAAACATTGAGCGAGAGCGACCGACATAGGGCACCTAACAAGGGTGAATCCTATACCATTACGATGCAAGCCCAGAAGAACAATGAAACAATGTGAAGATGCAATAAATGAAGTAAGAAGAACATCACCAATAGTAATAGACCAGGATCCTGTGAAATGTGCTTTGATTAATTGATGCAAAACCAGTCATGTACACTGAGCTCAATGGCTAATACAGTCCAGGCTTTCTCCTCCCAGCCTATTACATACAACTACTCTGCAACTCCCTCCCAAGACTGTTCTAACAGTCAAGAATGAATCCCTCTAACAGCAACTTGCCCAACAACTGAACAACAACAACACCAACAACCCTTTCAATATGTTCTCAGGGATTTCTTATAGGAGAAGAGAGAAAACAGAGGTAGATGAACATTGAATTGATCTCATTAAGACAGAATCGGCGGAGGTGTCCACGCCCATGCTGCTTAATGGATGCCTGCAACACTGTGAGTACTCTAAGACTGGTTTGAAGATCTCTGTCAGGTCAGATTTTGACCTCTGGTGTTTCGTGAAGTCCTTCTAGCTGTTTGGACTCTGTGCTAGCCTTTCTGAAATGAATGGTAGGTGGAAAGATGCCAACATTAAACTACATCCTCCTAAGCTTCTTTTGTTGTCTTAAATGGGTCTCGGACGATTGCAATTAATCTTTTCGGGGGCAAAAGGAGAGCATGGTGATTTCTTTGTGGGAAGGTGTACTCACAGGTAAACACGCTTTTCTTTGTTAGGTAGCGCAGTAATGACTTGCTGGTGTGCTCATCGGTCTTCAAACTGAACCTTAATCCTTTGAAAGCGGGGCTAAACATTGATTATGTCAATAGAAGGTGTTAACCCCTTTGGATCCTTTCTGCTGATCTGCTGGTGATGCTGAAAACACCTCACTGTGATGTCTGCACACTTTGAAATAAACCTGTTTAAAACCCAGGCAGTGGTGGCGGAGGAAATGCAGTGAAGGCGGAGGAATGGTGAAAACAGCAGAGATGCAAATGGAGGGGTGAAAACTTACGAACAATATGGTTGATGGTAGAGTGCAGCGCAGACCGTTAGATCATGGTTTGGGAACAAGGATCAATGGTGGAGATTGGGCGACGGAATAACATATGCAACGGGAAAAAAAATACAAAACACATGAAATATGACGGAGACAAATGCAGGAGTGGGACCCAGCGGAGGCGGAGAGCGATTAGACCTGAACCGTCAGATCTGGAAAGGATGGACGGCTAGGATTCAATCGGGCAATCGCAATCGGGGGGGGACAGAAAAGACACACATTGAAACTTCCGATTGCGATTGGGTGGAAGAAGCGATGACCGTTGGATCTGGGAGGAAACGCGGGCGGATGAATCAAATGGGAGGCTTACAATCGGAGGACGGGAGACGGGACTTGCGATTGTGATTGACGGGGGGCTTGCGATTAGCGCCCGTCGGTCTACGGATAGATCAACGGCGCGGATGTATTCGAGAGGGACGAGTGATCGAGGGATCGGAAAACGGGGTTGCGATTGATCGGGAGGGCGCGCATGAACTTTGCGGTCGATTGGGGTGGCGGGTGCGGTGGCGGCTCGGCCCGTTCGATCGTCTGCACGGATGCGCGGTGCGAGAACGAAGCGGAGGCCTTAATGTGATAACGTCGCATCGGGGATTTTCAATGTTACACGGAAGTTTGTGCTGTAGGTCTTGGGTGCGATGAGCGGCAAGGGGACTTAAGCGCGCTTGGTCCCAGCGCCGAGGAACATGTGGGGAAGTGGTTAAGGGACTTGCGGTAAGGGGGCTAGGCCTATAATAAGGTCGGAACATGGGTTTTTAGCCCATTTTAATGGATTTTGAGGGTGAAGGAGGGGAACGATAGAGGAATAAAGGGGGAAGAAGGCCAACAAGGGTTAAGGGGGGAATTTAAAGGGGATTTTAGGGGGAAATGAAGGGTAAGAAGGGAAATAGAAGGGGAAGACAAGGGGGGATAAAAAGAGGCTAAATGAGGGTAAAATAAAGGGGAAAGGAGGCCTTTGGGCATTTCTTCACATAATAGAGAGGCTTTAAAAAGGGGAATCAGTAGAGGGGATATAATCAAAGGCAAAAAGGCACATGGAGGCTTCAAGGAGACTGTGTTGTCAGAGGAAATGCATTCCTTGAAGACTCAAAAATGATTTAGCCCCCTATTTGCTTGTCAAAAAATTATAGGGGGGTTAACAGTGGCTCCACATGGGGATGGCTTCTTCTTGAAGGAGGCAAGAATTCAGAAATTGATCTCTTGGTGTAGGCCAGGTGCCTGCTAGTTGAACCATCCTTTTCTCTCTTTGTTCTGCTGCCACAAGCTATGAAGACAACAAATCAGCAGTACAATTCTCCCAAACAACTACCTACCCACACTATAGTCCTAACTTTTTTTCTTCTGGGTGCATTTGGACTTGCAGACCCTTTTACATCATTAATTTTTTAAACAGGAAAATAAACCTACTCTACTTCTACCCTTATTACTCCATGAGACCAGATTAGATTGTTGGTCTCATAGTTTCTCTACCTACACTACTACCTGCTAGGATTAGACTGTCTAGCAAGTTTCTTCTCTACATTCTAAGACAGAAATTTAAACAACTAACTACCTGCTCATAGACTGAGCTTTATTGAGCTTTTCCTACCTACCCTACTCTAAGTGGAAATCTCTGATACTTTAGGTGATACAATAATGCCAATGCAGCCAATCGAGCAGTAGTGAAAAAGGATATGAGCACTGGCTGCCTGTCAGAGATAACCACAGGGTGCTCTGCGTGTGGTTCTTCAAAACTGTGGTCACCATCAATAGTGACCATTTCTGATGAGTCTGGCCCATGCTAAGGGTCAATGCCACAGCATTCGAGCAAATCAGGGCCTCCATGTACTCTGCCACAGGATCAACGAACACCTGATGCACGCTTTCTTCTTTCTGGCCTGCCATAATTGAGAGGCCGTCTATGTCCTGGGCAGCTTCGATTATTGCATTTTCCACTGCGTCTTCAAAGTGGCTCATGAGAAACGGATCCTCTTCTTCTTGTATTTCGAAGAGCAGTGGAATATATTCATTCTTAGGGGGCGGGAGACTTTCCAAAAAGGCACTCGGGTCTCTGAACTCGTATGATATCTCTTGTGAGTTCAAAAATTCAATCTCAGCTTCATACCTTTCAACTACCAGCTCCAAGAAGATTTTCCTGAGCACGGGTCTGTATTCTGAGCTGAGGAGAACAGCCCCTGGAAGGTCCTCTACCCTCAATTCTGCCAAGTCACTAGAAATTGCATCACGACACCCTGCCACGAAAACTGGAAACATTTCTGCAAACCGTTCAGGGTCTTCCATTAACGAAGTGACTTGGTCTTCGGCATGGATGATGTTGTACTGCGACATGGTCTCCCAGTGGAGTCACGTGAAACCAAGATAATCAGTGGCCTGCTGATCACCTATGGAGTATTTTTAATCATTCAGGAATTTTGGAGTCGCCAGGTGGATGATTTACAACTTACTGTCCACCACAGTGGTTTACCAAATCAAAGCTGACTGATCTGTTCCCCAGTGGAGTCGCCATTATGTTGGTGACGACAATGGGAAAAAGACCAATATCAAAAACTGTAAACTCTCAGATTCGTCCCCAGCGGAGTCGCCATTATGTTGGGGTTCCCATGTTTTGGCAGATTTGGCAATACCAAAAGATGAGACAACATCAAACCACTTTGGGGCCCTAGGATCTAGCCCTCCTGGACCCGGAGAGGGATCTCTCCAAATAGATCAAAGAATGATATGTCTTTGAAGCTCGAATTGAGATATTAGGCTAGTTATGAAGCACAGAGGGGGGTTTTAAATGGTTTGGTTGGAGGGTTGCTGGGTTGGTTAGGAGATCATGGACTGGGAAAGCAATGGGAGAAAAGGAACGAAGCAGAAGGATGTTTCAGCAGAGATGATAGGCCAAGACAGTGCCATCCATTGGGCTATGGAGTCATGAAAGGAAATTACTTGCATCCACTAGCCAAGGCTTCCAAAGGGCAAGTCATCTAATACTAAAGGATCTTTTAGATTAGATGGTGGGATGGAACATTAAGGACTGAAAGTGAAAGAAGGAGAACAACCAAATTTCTTTCTATAGATCAGGCCAGAGGTCATTTAACTCCAGACCTGCTTGGACATACTCAAAGGTAGCTCTCAAAGAGGGACAAAGGGGTTGCTTATAGATCAGACCAGAGGTCATTTAACTCCAGGTCTGCTTTAGCAACTCCAAGGGAAAAACAGAGATAAGTTAAACAGAAGGGATCTTAAAAGGGCCAGCTGGTCGCGCAAGGATCCTAGTGGACAGGGCTAACACTCATCCCCAGTGTTCCCAAACCTTCCAGCTTAAACCCCTCAAGAACATCTAAGAACAACTTCAACTAATTCATACATCAGCCAGCAGGCAATAACATCCACTGCGCTGGTTAAACCAACTGAAATCAACTCTTAGATAGCACATGGAGCAGAAAACATTGATGGCAAGGAGAGCAGACAGCATAGGGCACCTAACAAGGGTGAATCCTATACCATTATTCTGATGCAAGCCCAGAAGAACATGAAACAGTATGAAAATGTAAATAACAGAGTTAAGAAAAACATCACCAATAGTAATAGACCAGGATCCTGTGAAATGTGCTTTGATTAATTGATGCAAAACTAGTCATGTACAATAAGCTCAATGGCTGTTACAGTCCAGACTTCTCCTCCCAGCCTATTACATACAACTACTCTGCTACTCCCTCCCACGACTGTTCTAACAGTCAAATGAATCCCTCTAACAGCAAATGCCCAACAACTGAACAACAACAACCTTTACATTATGTTCTCGGGGATTTTTTATAGGAGAAGAGAGAAAACAGAGGTAGATGAACATTGAATTGATCTCATTAAGACAGAATCGGCGGAGGTGTCCACGCCCATGCTGCTTAATGGCTGCCTGCAACGCTGTAAGTACTCTAAGACTGGTTCGGAGATCTCTGTCAGGTCAGATTTTGACCTCTGGTGTTTCGTGAAGTCCTTCTGGTGTTTGGTATCTGTGCTGCCATCTGAAATGAATGAACTAGGTGGAAGGTCTGCAGGTCGCTCCATACTTCCTAACTGCTGCCTGACTGTCCTAAATGGGTTTCAGACAGTGCAATTAATCTTTTTAGGGCTCGAGGAGGCATGGAGATCGCTGTAGGAAGGTGTACTTCTGGATTAAACGTGCTCTACTGTTAGGTAGCGCAGTAATGACTTGCTGGTGTGCTCATCAGTCTTCAAACTGAGCCTTAATCCTTTGAAAGCGGGGCTAAACATTGATTATGTCAATAGAAGGTGTTAACCCCTTTGGATCCTTTCTGCCGATCTACTGACGATGCTGAAAACACCTCACTGTGATGTCTGCACACTTTGAAATAAATCTGTTTAAAACCTAGGCAGTGGTGGCGAAGGAAATGCAGTGAAGGCGGAGGAATGGTGGCGGAACAGTGAAAACAGTAGAGATGCAAATGGAGGGGTGAAAATTTATGAACAATCTGGTTGGTGGTAGAGTGCAGCGCAGACCGTTAGATCATGTTCTGGGAACAAAGATCAACGGTGGAGATTGGGCGACGGAATAACATATGCAACGGGAAAAAACATACCAAACACATGAAATATGACGGAGACAAATGCAGGAGTGGGACCCAACGGAGGCGGAGAGAGATTAGACCTGAACTGTCAGATCTGGAAAGGATGGACGGCTAGGATTCAATCAGGCAATCGCAATTGGGGGGGGTAGAAAAGACACACATTGAAACTTTCGATTGCGATTGGGTGGAAGAAGCGATGACCGTTGGATCTGGGAGGAAACAGACGGATGAGATCAAATTGGAGCAATCGCAATCGGGGACAGGAAGATAGGACATGCGATTGCGATTGACGAGGGAGCTTGCGGTCAAGCGCCCGGCCCGTCGGTCTGCCGGATAGATCAACGGCTCGGAATGTAATCGGAGGGACGAGCAATCGGGGGATCGGAAGACGGGGTTGCGATTGATCGGGAGGGCGCGCATGAACTTTGCGATTGCGATTGGGGCGGCGGGTGTGATTGGCGCTCCACACGTTCAATCGATAATCAACGGTGAAGAACGAGGCGAAGGCCTTAACGTGATAACACAATCGCATCGGCACTTTAGAGCTTTACAAAGGAATTGTGCACCCGCCCGACTTCTGATTGCGATTAGCGCTTGGGGCTTAAGTGCTTGGTCCCAGCGCACGGGCATGTGTGGGAAGTGGTTAAGGGGCTGGCGGAAAGGGGCTAGGCCTTATAATAAGGTCGGAGGATGGGTTTTGGCCCGTTTTAATGGATTTTGAAGGTTGGGAAGGGGAACGATAGAGGAATAAAAGGGGAAAAAGGGAAAACAGAGGGTAGGGGAGAAATTTAAAGGGGATTTGAGGAGGGAACGGAGGGTAAGAAGGGAAATAGAAGGGGAAGACAAGGGGGATAAAAAGAGGCTAAATGAGGGTAAAATAAAGGGGAAAAGGAAGGCCTTAGGGCATTTCTTCACATAACGGAGAGGCTTTAAAAGGGGAACCAGCAGAGGGGATTTGATCAAAGGATAAAAGACACAAAGAGGCTTCAAGGAGACTGTGTTTTCAGAGGAAATGCAATCCTTGAAGACTCAAAAATGATTTAGCCCCCTATTTGCTTGTCAAAAATTTCATAGGGGGTCAACGGTTCCTCTCTTTTGGTCGAACGCGACCAATATGCATTACATTAACATTTAGTTTAGTCTTGGAAAGAAATCAAAACAATTTTTTTTTGTATAAACCTTATAAAAATAAAAAAACATGGTCAAATCAATCTTACCTATTACACCCCATTGAGCGCCTTCTAGTAAAACTAGATCTGGAGCTCCTCGGAAGATGACCCCTGAATATGCATACTCATCGATGGTGACGATATGTCACCTGAACCAGGTCAAGAATGCAGTCGAGAACACAATTTTTGATTGGCCTGAATGCCGACCCAGGAGTTCTACCCATCTCTGCATTCGAGGATCTCTAGGACTGGATATATCTAATGTTACATGTTGTGGTTGCATCAGTGGAATCCGTTCCAAAGAAAAAGAGATAAGGATGGAACCATAACTGAAATTTTTCTTCCTTCCTCTCTTTTCTTTATTCAGTTGTTCCTTTATATGAGATAGAACAGGTTTAGACCAGTTGAAAACTGTTGGCTCTAAACATTCCAACGCATACTGCATATACGATCTGTTCGCTACATGGAGTGTAATGGTGCCAGCTAGTTTAGCAATTGTGAATAGGATGGTCCTCAAAGGAAAATCCCTGACATCACGAATGTTTATTTTTCCATCTTTTCTAGGTTATGACCCTGGATAGAAATACTGCATAACATAATCCCTCACTGTTTCTCCTCCAACGGTAGATCCTGTGAGTGAAATGAGAAAACCTCTCCTCGACAAACCTATGAGAAAATACACATCCTCAACTGTTATGGATAACACTTGATTTTTTATGTGAAATTCATCTATCGATAGATCCCATGCTCGAACAAGGAAGTCTAGGAGTTCTATTTGTTGCCTCATTTCCGACAGTTTAAAGTACTTAAGCAGCCCGCAATATCTTAAAGCTCTTACAGTACCCGGATCATTCAAGGCAATCATATCTTGTTCTTCATGTTCTCTTTCTCTCCATGTAATCGTCATTATAATCCGATGGAAACCTGAAAATAAACCATAAGATCCATTAGATACCATTCATTGCAAAAAACTAGGAAAATTTTGAGCACATCTTGAAAATAAAAAACTTGAACTGCGCCCAACGCACTCCCTAGGTTGAGACAGTGCATTGCATATGGAGGTGCCCTTCACTGTACCTGCTATGCAACGCAGGTCTTGATATACAAGGGTGTTTTGCCCTCATTTTGGGCAAAATTTACCCTAGGGACCTCAAAACCCTAAAAATTTGCAAGGGATGGTAATGAAATGAATACTAAAAGAAAGAGGAGGTTTTTACTACTGACCTGGATCAAACGGTGATGAAATCCATCCACTGAAATGACCACAATCAAAAACTGAATTTAGGGGGAAAAATCAGGTTCAGAGCTCCAAAATGCAAATGGTAACTATGGAATGGTAAAAATGAATAGTGAAACTACTTTATATAGTCATTTAATTACTTGCAAGTTAAATTTATTGCTATGACTATAGTTTTATTATGTTTTTATCATGAAACATGTATTTTTAATCCATTTGATGTTGTTCTGAATAGGAAATACAACTGACGAACAGGTTAGTCATGCAGATTTATTTCAAAGAAAGACTTGACCACAAAGCATAATTTTTCTCCTTATTTTCCGAGCTTTGTTAAAAACAAAAAAGGATTTGAAGTGCACTTTTATCTCTTTTTCGAGCTTCGATAACAGCGAAAAAGGAAGCACTGGAGTCTTCTTTCAGCTCTTTTCAAATTCCGACAATATGAAAATATTACCGAGCACTTGTCATTTCGAGCTCATGAAAGTAAATTAATTGATATCTACTCAGTATAAGTTTAACCCTTTTACGGACTGAGATGGATTATTTACGAAAAAGGAATACCTTGGTTAAACATGACCAAAGAGGTTCTTTCAGATATTATTTTAAAAATTTTCAGATCTGAGAGACAAATTTACAAGAAAGTACTTTTGGAGTCCTCTTTCATCCTCTTTTTCAGACTCTCTAAACATGAAAAAGGACTGGGCTATCACTGTCATTAAGCTCGTTCAAACATAAAATAGCGACGGGCTTGTCAATCATGGCAAGAATCGAGTTTCATTCATCGCTAGACTCGTTAAATTATTAAATAACGATACTTTATTCTTTATTCACCCGAAGGGTTGAATTAAAGATCAAGCAAATGTTATCCTCCTCGGGCTTGTTAAAAAATAAAGAGGTACTGGTTGACAAATGACCAAGGGAAAATTTGGGAAAAGCAAGTGAAAGTTTCTTTTTGGTAGCAAGTCGCTCTTGAACATGACACTTCTTTCACTCCATGTCCGTGACTGTTTGGGTTGGGTAATCATCTTGACGGTTCATTCACACCTATGGTTCATCATACCTTCACTTCAGTTTTGGGTCAATGCTGCCAACTCATCACAGTGTCACCGATATGTTCAAGAGAAGTCATCCAGTGATTAAGAACTCATCCATCTGCAATACTCATAAACCTTCATTTTCATGACCGTCATCCCTGAAAATTGCTATATCAAGTCATACCCTTGTCTCCAAAATCAGTAACTCCAATTTTGCAATAAGGTGACTTCCTGTCGACAACAAATCAATATCTAGGAAATTCACTTAGAAACATCAGATTCCAGTACCATGAGGCTTGTTACAGCATCAACAAGATCCTCGCTTCCGGAATTTTGACCAAAATATTTCATTTGGCGTTCGACATCAAATCATCTATTCACGCCTTACAAAATGTACTAAAGTACCTTGAGGGCCATTGACATTAATGGTGGTTCTCTCGCATTTGTTAATAGCTCACATCATTGGTTGGTAATCAAACTATGTCTTTCCATGTTCGACGACAAATCATATATTCACATGGCTAGACTTGTACTTGAATGATCGAGTGAATGAGATAAGAAGACCCCAGATCTAGTTTCAGCCATCTACGCTGCGATTTCAGGATTTTTGTACACATCATATGTACGGTGACCTTACATACAGATTGTCATCCAAACATTTTCAATAGAGAGTTTGATTTGTGGAGCTGCTGCTAGAGAGATTTATGCCGTGATGAGACTTGGGAACTCTACTGGAAGGTCACTAAAAATCAGTCACTAGGTTGTAACCTCTCCTTTTATCATCAATAAAGAGTACTTCTTGTTTTTCCCTACATGCATCTATGTTTACTTTGATTTTCCATATTGCAAAATCTTGGTTGATGAATGTAGTTTATGCTTAACTGATTTAGCTAACTAGATTGAATAGATATCTATATTATTTCATCTTCTACTGTTTTAGCTTTCTTTCTTGCAGGAAGCATTCAGCCAACAAAACCGCTTGAATTTGAAGCTATAGCAGAAGCGACAAAAAGGAGCCATTTGGAAGCGATTGAAACAAGTAAACATCCAATCCTCTCTGTGTATCTATTCTAAGTTAGGAGAAACGGTAGTATAGTCTTTCACCTATTGTTCTAGGCTAACACCTACCTAGGGAAGCGTAATTTATCTGTAGATTACAATTTTGGCTCAACACCCTGTTACAGGCTCAAAGTGTTGTACCTCAACCATCTCAGGTAGGTCCTTCCACCCAATACCCTCAAGTATTGGGCCCTTATACTCCAACTCCTTCGTTTGGTTTACAACAACCACCTGTATCTAGAATTATTTATTCACAAGTTGGATTACCATATTATGGGATGTTGCAAGCACAAACATGTTTTACCTATTCACAACCAAGTCCAAAATATTCTAGTTTGGGCTATAATCTTGGTTGAAAGGCACCTTGGAAGCCACAAGCACAAATGCCACAACAATCATACCAACAAAATGTAGCTTACCCAGGTTTTGGTCAACAGAATCCTCAAGCATTTTCTTATCAAAAAAAGCCCTGTCACGGGTTACCCGGCGAAGAAAAATTCCTTATGCTAGTGCTCAAAGGCATGTTGCCCAAGCAATTCCATCATGCCCTGGCTATGCTCAACCTGACTTAAATTGACAATTTCCCTTTGTTGCAACTTTAGAATTACCTGATTTAAACTGCCTTACCAATGATCCAATTAGCTATGCTCCTTGGTGGCCGGTGATACCACATAAAATACCCTTGGATATTCCTAAGTTCAATGGGAACCCCAGGGAAGACCAATCGACGCATGTTATGACTTATCATTTGTGGTGTTCATCCAACTCCTTAAATGATGACTCTGTTCGACTATGTCTTTTCCAGCGTACACTCATTGGTCCAGCTGCAAAATGGTACATTGAGTTACCACGAGCTTCATTTGATAATTTCACTGCCTTAGCTACTACCTTTCTGACCCACCTCCAGTTACCCATATGATATGAAACTGGAACGGAACTCTTAACCAATTTTAAACAAACTAATGCTACTCACATTTCTGATCATATTCATGAGTGGCATCGTCATCGTAGAATGGTAAAAACATTTGTTCCTGATCAACTCCTAGCTAAGTGGTTCATTAAGTCCTTGTTGCCATCTATCACCAAGGATGTGGCTAAGGGTGGTATCATCATTGAAGAGTAGGTCATTGATCATGCCTAGTACTTATATTTAATTTATACTCAGTCTGTCACGCTCTATGAGAAAATTCCCAACGTGTTACAATCTAATTTTCCTATTCTTCCTCCATCTAAGGACTCTCATGTCGACGACAGTATGATCGGTACTGCAAGCACACATCACTCTATTGCATTTGATCCTGCACCTTCTTCCAAAATTCATGTCATTTCATCTGACAAAGGAAAAATTGACAAGCAACCCAGAAGTAAGAAAAATGGGAAATCAAATAAAAAGAAAAATTCTACCCCAGAGGAGCAATCATCTGATCAACAAACTGGAAACAATCAGAAACCTCGTTACCCTTGCATACTATGTAATTAGGAGCACTTTTTTCAAGACTATCCTCACTGCACCGAATTCTCAAAATTAATTAAGACCTTGCATGCATCTCATGTGTTGACAGACCCATTTCCGAATCCATACACAAATTTGGTTGCTCCAGATCCAGCTTCTGGTTCCCAAGTGTTTATGCTATATGTCACGAAGCCAACAATAGATGTTTTAGTGTCAACTCATAATAAATATTACAGTAGTTAGGCTACTGATCAACCTACTACCTCGACCATGAATCCATCTATGGAATCTATTCCACCAACTGTTATTCATGAGTTAACAATAAAGCCATCGAAGGGAGTCGTTCATAAATCGAAATTCAATCCTCGAGCCCAAGCTACTCAAAATTATAATATAGTTGAATATTTGGCTCAATCCCCTTCAGCTATGTCGACGCTTGAGGTACTTAAAAATTTTCCCTCCTAGAAGCAGGCTTTGTTGTCGAAAATTGGTGGAATCGATCTGACAGATTCCAATCTTGTAGTCTTTAATCATAGAGCTATGTGTCACAATTACTAGCAGAATTGGCATTCTCCATCTAAGTAAATGTTCTCAATCACCTTGTTCATCGTACTATTATTGATGAGGGGTCATCTACCTGCATTATGTCTCTAAACTGTTGGAAGTCACTTGGCTTGCTGCACCTATCTCAATCGCTTACGAAATTGAAACCTTTTGAATGTCGTACATATAAGCCTTGTGGTATCATCAATAATTTGCATGTAAAACTAGGGGGGGGGGGAGTAACTGTTGAAGTTGAGGTCATTGATGAACCCCTTGACTACAACATTTTACTCAGAAGGCCATGGGTTTATGCTATGACTGCGATCGTTTCTACATATTTTATAATGATCGCCTTTCCTCATAAAGGTGTTATCACAGTCATCAATGAATACTCCTTTGCCTCCAATTCCCATGTAACTAGAAGCATTATGTTAGTTCATGCACCCCAACTAGCACTTCATGAAAAAATTGGTGTAGGACTCTTAAAGCATTCTTCCCTAATGGGAACCTTTGCATTACTGCTGCCTGCAACGTCGGCAGAAATTACAAGTATAGAGACCTGCTAAATGATATCTACCACTCCATTTGGATTAAGGCAGATTACGGATGATTTTGAAGTTGTTACGTTGGATGAATTTCTACCACCCAACCTAATTGAGCTAGCGTAGCAATCAATCTACATGGCTTGGGCGGCGAATCTGAAATTATCGTTGTCGATTGTTTGGGTTGATCGTTCATTAGATTTTGGTACTCCATCTGATCCTTTTTCATCAACTTTCTTGACTGATGAGAGCATTTTGGAACCCATGATGCCAGAAGGAGAACCATGGGAAGATCATCATCATCATTCTCATCTTCAGGATTACGAAGAAGATAATATTATTGAACTATATCACCCATCGATCAAAACATTATTTTCGAATTATTTTCCCATTAATGGAATCGAATCTGAGCAAAACTTATCAAATATTGAAGAAACCATTTCTATCGATATTTCGACCAAACCTAACATTCTAGAAAACATTCATGTCAGCATGTCTTGTTCGCTATTAGAAATCGAAACTTATCGCTCTCTCTTTCGTGAATTCTATGATATATTTTCTTTGTTTTAAGAGGAAATTCTAGGCATATATATTAGTATCATTGAACACACCATTAAAATTTACCCTAATATAAAACCGGTACGTCAACGCTTTCGTCTTGTTCATCCGAAGAAGGCCGTTGCCATTAAAGCAGAAGTTGAAAAACTTTTGCGTGTTGGTTTCATTTAGCATGTTCCGCTAACTGATTGGGTTTCTAATATTGTTCATGTTATGAAGAAACAAGGGATAATCAGAGTGTGTGTTGATGATCGAGATGTCAATCTTGCTTGTCCAAAAGACAACTATCCTACAGCCTTTATCGACCAGATTATTCACGATTATGCTGGATGTGAAATATTTTCGGTCATGGATGTATTTTCTAGTTACAATCAAATAAATATCTGCCCAGAGGACCAATATAAGACATCATTCATATATCCCTAGGGCACATTCACTTATCGTAAACTTCTATTTGGTTTAAAGAACGTTGGGGCAACATTTCAAAGATCAATGGATTATGCTTTCAATGACATCAAGCACATTTTTCAACCTTATCTAGATGATTTACCCATGCATTCATGAAATCAGACTGATCACCCGATGCATTTGAGAGCTATATTTCTACGCTTCCGACACTAAAAAATACCCCTCAATCGACATAAATGTGTTTTTTGTGTTGGTTCTGGTCGTTTTATAGGATTAGGCATCTCAAAAGAAGGAATTTGAATCGACCCACTGAAGGTCCAGGTCATTCTTGATTTGCATGCGCCATCAAATTTACTTCAGTTACATAAATTTCAAGGAAAGGCTAACTTCCTAAGTAGGTTCATGCCCAACTACGCCGAAATGGCTAAAGGATTTACTCATCTCTTGAAAAAGGGGATTCCCTTCCATTGGGATAAGGTTGTGCAAGCTTATTTTGATGTTGTCAAGGATACACTTGTCCAGGCGTCATTAATTTATCCCCCCAATTATCAGAGTGATTATTTCTTATATATCGTCACGACTTATACGACCATTGCTATGGTATTGGTCCAAGAATAATATGGGTTAGAACATCTGATATATTATTTGAGTCGTGATCTCAATGATACAGAAGTGAAGTATTCATACATCAAAAATCTCGCCTTGGAAGTCGTTCAAGCTGTCCAAATATTTCGCCATTATATCTTATTGCAAAAGACTGTTGTCATTTTGGATTACAACCCCATGCTTACATTTTGTCCTATCAATTGCTGGGCAGAAAATATTCAAAATGGATTATCATTTTATAGGAATTTGATTTGGAATTCATAAAATCCAAGTCAAAGAAGTCTTTAGTTTTGGCTGAGCTTCTCTGCAACCTTCCCTCTCATAGTACTGCTACTACATCAGAACCATCAATTCCTGATGAGCCTCTATTTCCGATTGGATCATCTGATCCTTAGTATGGGGATTTTATCATTTATCTCCAAACCCAAACTTTTCGCCCTAATACCTCTTGCTCTCAAAAAAGACGTATTCGATACCAAGCCAAATATTATCTTATTGTCAACGATACATTTTATCATCATGGTGTCAATACGATTTTAAGGAGGTGCCTCACTCATGAGGAGGTCGAGAAGGTTTAAATGATTGTCATTCTAGGGCTTGTGGTGGACACTTGTCTAGATACGCTACCGCGCAGAAGATACTCTGCGTCGATTACTTTTGGCCTACCATATTTCATGACTGCATCCTCGTGATCAAAAGTTGTCATGATTGCCAGATATTTGATAGTAAAATCTGCAAACCGCCAGCACCGATGCATCATGTTATCGTTGTGGGACCATTTGAAAAATGGGACATTGACTTCATGACTTGCAACCCTCGTTCGTCCGGGGGGCATGGTTATATTATTGTCGAAATATACTACTTTACCAAGTGGGCCGAAGCGATGCCTACATTCAATAACATGGGTGAAACAATCGCATTATTCTTTTTCAATCATGTCATCTCATGGTTTGGTGTTCCACAAGCTATAGTCACAGATCATGGTAATAATTTCCAAAATCACATGATGAATGAGTTTACCACCAAATTAGGACTGTCGCATATAGTTCTACTCCTTATTATCCACAATCCAATGGACAAGTTGAGGCTATTAACAATATTCTTAAATTAATGCTTCAAAGAATTAGGAATTCATAAATGAAATTGGCATTTAATTTTGTACTCGGCTTTATGGGCATACCGAGCCTCGATGAGAAACGCAATCGGATTTACCCCCTTTCAATTGGTGTATGGTCTGGAAGCTATCTTTCCTATCCAATGTGAAATATCTTGCCTGAAACCTCTACTGAATAAGCGTGTATTTTTACCCTCATCCATCTTGATGAAACGCGTCGTGAAGCAACATTGGACAACGAAGTGCATAAGAGACATATAAAGGCGCAATACGACCAACATGTCTAGCCTCGCATCTTCTCATAGGGTGAGTTGGTATTACTTTATGATCAGGAAGCTAATGTAATAGGTACAGGAAAATTTGAGCCATTATGGCATGGCCCCTATATTTTCAAAAGAGTTCTTGCTAAGGGTGCCTACGATTTGGTTGACTATGATGGAATTCCATTGGCACAGCCCTGAAATGAGTTGTATATCAAACGTTACTATGCTTAGTTAAGCATGGTAAAATGTTGTATTATATTGTATATATTGTTATAGGTCAATTTGGGCATCATCCCCCATGACCTAGTCAAACTGGACATCATCCACAAGACCAATGAAATAGGGTCTATCATCCCCTTACATTTCAATTGCTATATTCCCTAAGAGAATAAAAAATCATGCATGGATTCTATTGTGATATTTCCAAGGTTTGAAGTATATGTTATATCACTTATGAACTCACCAACTTTGCCTCTAAAGGGACTAACTGTGTTGCATATGCAGCATCATCCATTCAAGAGTGCACTACAATGCACTTCCCGACATTCAAGAGTCTGTTGGTCACCTGGGAGCAGAATTCTCATTGTTTCGGGAATCTCCATATGGCCAGTGCCTTCTAGAAGAGTCCATATGTGTCAAAATTCGAATCCAAGTGTCCATCTAATACCTATGAACTTGGGAACATTTCTTGACTGTTATTAGAAATTCATTCATTGAGAAAATACCATCAGTTTTCCTATAAATTAAGCACATATCCTAGTGTTAGGGAAGGAAGAATTTTGGTAAAGAAAAGTTGTTCGATTCTCATTTGAGAGAGTGAAAGTACTGATATGCTACTAGTGTGGTGTTGGATGTGATGAGGCTGGGATGAAGCTGGAGCTGGTGACATCAAATATATCATTGGTTGTAGCCTCCCCCTTCTACTCTTTAATAAATAATGTTGTTCATTTTCCCATATATGTATATGTTTATGTTTCTATTTCTCATGTAATGGATTCTTGAATGATATATATGTTTCACATCTAATCGATTTGAGTTATTAAGATAAATAGGCATTTGTATATTGCAATCTATTTGTTGTTCTTTTTTTATACTTGCGGGAAAAAATCGGGCAATCTGAGTTGGATTGAAGGCAACAGCAAAAGCAACAGAAGGAGAAGAAGAAGCACTTGGATCACAAGTAGGTTCTTCTATCATTTTGTGTGTTTATTTATTTTAGAGAAAGTGTTAGAAAATTATTTCATATATTATTCTAAGTGCCTAGCATCACACTTAGGGAATTTTATTTATCTGTAGATCATAATTCTGCATAACAAATTGGCGACTTCGTTGGGGATCCAGATTTATTTTTACCAGAAGGCGCTCAATGGGGTGCAATTGGTAAGAATGTTTTGACCATGTTTTTTTATTTTTCTATGTTTTATACATTTTTTTGTATTTTAATGTTTTCCCAATATTAAACTAAATTTTTTATGTATGCAGATGTGGGTAGAGTTTGACCAGTGGGAGAGCCAGAGCATGGAGTGGATGAGCCAGTAGAGAGGTTTGTAAGGAGAGAAGTCCTTCAGGATTTGGATATGGCTGAGACTCTTGCTGAGCTTCAGTAGCACATACAAGGGTTGGCCTTCGAGATTCTGGATTTCCAGATCAAAGAGCTACCCATGCGACTGTAGCACCATACTATTGGCATTCCTAACCGCTGGATGCAGTTACTACGTAGGATAGCTAGATCAGTAGCATGTTATCATGAGCACCACTAGTTTACTTTTGACATGTTGCATACATTTTGAGGTCAGATGACCAATGTGTCTTGGGCACAAATTTTGTAAAAACCTATAACTATCTATTTATTTGTTTTCAATGTTTTCCTATGTTTATTACGCAATCCTATTCAATTATGTGAATGTATCTTTACATTTGTCGCAAATGTATGTTTATAACATAATTCACTAAAGAATCAGTTAATGTGTTCAAGTTTCTGGAAATGTGTTGATATTGAATGAAATCAAAATGTCTTTCCAAAAGTCGAACTCTTGGGAACATACAATGCAGTGTTGGATTTCTGATAGTATAAACACTAGTAAGTTGTAGTACCACAAGTTGTGAGTCTCACCAAATAATGATGTGGTTAATACCAAATGAAATGGTATCAAAGAGAATTTCGATCAATGCACTATACTCAGCAATATTGTTCGTAGATCGACTGATACAAATCCCTTGAAAACTCACTAACTCACCATTTGGAGTGAAAATGGTCCACGTTGCAAATGATAGATTTTGTGTGCTACAACTAGCACCATCAGCATTCCCAACGAATGGTTCCAAAGATTCAGACATCTGCGATGAAATGTAAAGCGGATTACTAACTTCAAGAAAACTCTAGAAAAAAAAACTAAGACAGCAAATGCAAATCAACAGCATATATAAAATATAATACAACAGTTTACTATGCTCATGTTTAAGCATAGTAATGTTTCAGATACAACCCATTTCGGGGATGCGTGAATGGAATTCCATCATAATCTACCAATTCGTAGGCACCCTTAGCAAGAAATATTTGACAATATAGGGGCCATGCCATAATGGCTCAAATTTCCCTGTACCTATTACTTCAGCTACCTGATCATAAAGAAGGACTAGGTCACCTTCTGAGAAGATTTGAGGCTCGACATGCTTGTCATATTGTGCCTTTATACGTCCCTTATGTGCTTCATTGGAAAATTGGGCTTCACGACATGTTTCATCAATATGGACTAGGTTAAAAAGACATGCTTCTTCAGCAGAGGTGTCAGGTAACAAGTCTATTGTGAGTTTTAATGATAGTATTTCACATTGGATTGGCAAGATATCTTCCACACCATACACCAATTGAAAGGAGGTAAATCTGGTTGCGTTTCCCACCGAGGTTTGGTATGCCCACAAAGGCGAGTATAGGATTAAAATGCCAATTTTTTTTATAAAATCCTATCATTTGTTGAAGCATTCGTTTAAGAATATTGTTAATAGCCTCAACTTTTCCATTTGATTGTGGATAATAAGGAGTATAAATATCATGAGATAGTCCTAATTTGGCAGTCAACTCATTCATCATTTGATTGCGAAAATGTGAAACATGATCTGTGACTATAGCCTGTGGGACCCCAAACCATGAAATGACATGATTAAATAAATGTAGGCATTGCTTCGGCCCACTTGGTAAAGTAGTCTACTGCAACAATAACATAAACATGCCCCCCAGAAAAATGAGGGTTACAGGTCATGAAGTCAATGCCCCATTTTGAAAATGGTCCCACAGAGACAAAAAGATGCATTGGCGTTGGTCGCTTGCAGAGTTTACGATCAAATATCTGGCACACATGATAGGTTCTGATCGTGAGGATGCAGTCGAGAAATATGGTAAGCCAAAATTAACTGGCGAGGAGTATCTTCTACACAGTAGCGTATCCAATCAAGTGTCCACCACAAGCCCCAACATGACAATCATTTAAAACCTTTTTGGTCTCCTCATGAGTGAGGCACCTCCTTAAATTTGTATCGACACCATGATAATAAAGTGTATCATCGATGATCAGATAATATTTTTCTTGGTATCGAATACTTCGTTGGTTAGAGCAAGAGGCACCAGGCCGAAAAGTCTAGGTCTGGAGATAAATGATAAAATCCCCATACCAAGGATCATATGATCTGATCATAAATAGAGAATCTTCAAGAATAGATGGTTCCTATGTAGTAGCATTACTATTAGAGGGAAGGTCACAAATAAGCTCAATTAAAACTAAAGACTTCTTTGACTTGGATTTGATGATTTCCAAATCAAATTCCTACAAAATGACAATCATTTTGAATACTTGCCCCCCAAAAATTGACGTGATAAGATGCAAGTCATGGGGTTGCAATCCGAAATTACAATGGTCTTCCGGAATAGGATATAGTGACGAAATATTTGGACAGCTTGAACATCCGCCAAGGCAATCTTTTCTACGTATGAATACTTCACTTTCGTATCATTGAGATTACGACTCAAATAATAGATCAGATGTTCTATCCCATTTTCTACTTGGACCAATACCATAGCAATGGTCATATCAACCATGGCGATATATAAGAAATAATCACTCTGATAATTGGGGGGATACATTAATGACACCCAGACAAGTGTAGCTCAGCAAGAGTCTCGGTCATATCTAAATCCAAAAGGAATTTTCTCCTGACAGCCCTTTCTGTTGGCTCCTTTGCTCTCTCCTCTAGCTGACCCACTATTCGAACTCGACCTAAATTTGCATACATCAAAACTTTAGTTTAGTCTTGGAAAACATCAAAATACAAAAACATGTATAAACCTTAGAAAAAATAAAAAAACATGGTCAAAACATTCTTACCAATTTCACCCCATTGAGCGCCATCTAGTAGAATCAAGTCTGGATCTCCTCGGAAATCTATGCTTGCATATGCATACTGGTATATGGCGATCATTTTTTTTCTAAACCAGGCGAAGAATGCGATAGAGAATACGATGGTCGATTGACCAGCATGTCTAGCCATCAAATCTACTCATCTCCGCATCCGTGGATCTATAGGGCCAGATATACCCAGTGTAACATGTTGGGGCTACATCAATGGAATCCACCCTAAGGCGAAGGATACCAGGATCTAGCCATAGTTGAAAATATTCTTCCTTCCTCCCTTTGCCTTGGTTAATTTTTATTTCATCTGAAAGAGGACAGCTTCGTCAGAGTTAAATATTGTTGGTTCCAAACACTCCAATGCATACTACATGTATGATCTATTTTCCACATGTAGTGTAGCGGAACAGGCAAGCTTTGTGATAGTGAATAGGATGGTCCTCAAATGAAAATCAGGTACATCATGGATGTTTATTTTCCCATCCTTACTAGGTTTAGTCCCTGGATGGCAGTGCTACAGTATGTAATCTCTCACTAAGTCTCCTCCAAGAACAGACCCTAAAAGAGAAATGGGCGAACCTCGCCTCGATAATGCTTTGAGAAAATAAATGTCCTGCACTAATATTGGGACCACTTTGTCCCTAAGGTGAAAATCCTATAGCACCGGATCCCATGAACGAAAAAGGAACTACAATAGTTCCATTTTCTACCTCATACCCGACATTCTGAAATACTTTAGTAACCCACAATATCTAATGGCTCTTACTATACCTGGATCGTTTAGGTCAATCATGTTATGTTCTTCATGTTCTCTTTCCCTCCATGTAATCGTCATTTTGATCCGATGAATACCTGAAACACAATCATAAGACTCATTAGGATCCATTTCATGTAAAAAACTTGGGAAATTTTGGGCACAAATCAAAAAACAAAAATGGAAATTATGCCCAACACAACCCAGGTCAAGGGATAGTGCATTGCATATGCACCTGGACTTTAATTTCAGTGCATTGAAACGCATCTTTCGACATTCAAGGGTTTTTTTCCCTATGAGCGTAGTATATTTACCCTAAGGGGATCAAAACCCTAAAAAATTTCAATGAAATGAAATGAAAATGGTACTAAAGGAAAGAGAAGGTTCATAGCTCCAACCTGGATTGAACGGCGAGGAAAATCATCCAAAAAATCTATCGCAATCAACTGCTGAAGTTCGAGGGAAAAAAATGGTTCGGAGCTCCTATTTCTCAAATGGTAACTTTCAAATGGTAAAAATGAATGGTAAAAACTCTTTTAATTAGTCAATTTTATTATTTCGAATCATGTTTAATGTTGTGACTATGGTTTTTATTCATTTTTTCTATGAAACAATTATTTTTAATCTGTTTGATAGTGTTATGAACAGGCTTTACAACTGATACAGTAGATTAGTCATGCTCACTTATTCAAGAATGATTTTACCACCAATCATACTTTTATCCTTATTTTTCGAGCTTTGATAAAAATGAAAAAGGACTTGAAGCGCACTTTTATCTCTTTTTTGAGCTTCAATAACGGCGAAAAAGGAACACTTGGAGTCTTCTTTTAGCTCTTTTAAGACTCCGATAATGTGAAAATATTGTCGAGCACTTGTATTTTCAAGCTCATAAAAGTAAATGAAACAACATCTACTCAGTATAAGTTTAACCCTTTTCCGGACTGAGATAGATTATTTACGAAAAAGGAAAACCTTAGTCGAACATGGCTAGGAGGTTCTTTCAGGTATCATTTTACACTTTTTCAAACCTGAGCAAAAAATTTATGAAAAAGGACTTATGGATTTTTATTTTTTCCTCTTTTTCAAACTCTCTAAATATGAAAAAGGACCAAGTTGTAACTGTCGTTAGGCTCATTAAAACATAAAATAGCGAGGGACTTGTCGATCATTGCAAGAATCGAGTTTCATTTATCGCTAGACTCGTTAAATTATTAAATAGCGATGGATTCACCCGAAGGGTTGAATTATAGATCAAGCATATGTTATCCTCCTCGATCTTGTTAAAAAATAAAGAGGTACTGGTTGAAAAATTACCGAGGAAAATTTGGGAAAGTGAACAGAACACTTTATGGTAGCAGGTCACTCTTGAACATGACACTTTCACTCCATCATCGTGACTTTTGGGTTAGTTAATCTTCTTGACGGTTCATTCATACTTATGGTTCATCATACCTTCACTTCGGTTTTGGGTCAATGCTACCAACTCATCTCAGTGTTGCCAATGTTTTCAAGAGAAGTCATCCAGTGAATCCTCATCCTTCTGCAATACTCATAAACCTTCATTTTCATGACAGCCATCCGTGAAAATTGCTATATCAAGTCACATTTTGTCTCTAAAATCAGTAACTCTCGTTTCACAATAAAGTTGCTTCTTGTCGACATCAACTCATCATCTAAGAAGTTTAATTAGAAATACCTTCCAGTACCCTGAGGCTTGTTACATCATCGACAAGTTGCTCACTTCCAGAACTTTGACCGAAAAATTTTGCGTTCGACATCAAATCATCTATTCACGCCTTGAAAATTGTACTACAGTACCTTGATAGCCATTAACATCAATGGTGGTTCTCTCATGTTTGTTAACATCTCACATCATTGGCTGGTAATCAAACGATGTCTTCCCATGTTCAACTACAAATCATATATTCGCATGGCTAGACTTGTACCTGAACAATTGATTGAACGAGATAAGAATACCCCGGATCTAGTTTCATCCATCGAGTCTGTGATTTCAGGATTGTTGTACACATCATCCGTATGATGACTTTACATACATATTGTCATCTAAACATGGGCCTATATCTGTAGGAATGTTTGTATTTAGCAACATTCCAACGTAGATGACTTTCTGAACTATGTACATGTTATTAATAGTTTATGTGTTGAGCATGGGAATGCCTCCCTCAACAATTCATGATCAAGATTAGATATATCATGATTTAATGTATTTTAATATTGATGTAGGTCACCGTCCACTTCAGTTCTAGTCCATCACATCATAAAGAATCTCATCCAAATACTATTATTATTTTGACTTCATGCTATAGGGGACAACTGTTATAGGTCAATTTGGGCATCATCCCCCAGGACTTGGTCAAACTGGACATCATCCCCAGGACCAATGAAATAGGGTCTATCATCCCCTTATATTTTAGTTTCTACATGCCCTAAGTGATGACATTTCATTCATGGCTTCTATTGTGAGATTTCCAAGGTTTTAAGTATATGTTATATCACCTACTGAGTCACCAACACTCACCTACAAGGGACTAACTGCGTTGCAATGCCAAATCCTCCATGCAAAGGTGCACTAAATTGCACTTCTCGACACTCAAGGGTGCATTGGTCACCTGGGAGCAGAATTATTATTGTTCCGAGAATCTCCACATGGCCAATGCCTTCTAGAAGAGTCCATATGTGTCAAACCATATAACACCTCTGAACTTGGAAACATGTATTGCCTATTATTATAGAGTCATTCATTGAGAAACTATCATCAGTTTCCCTATAAATTGAGCACTCATCCTAGTGCTAGGGAGGAATACTTTTGGTAAAGTTATGTTGTTGGATTCTCATGTGATAAGAGAGTGAAAGTACTAATATCTTGTTGGGATAATGTTGGATGTGATGAGGTTGGAATGAAGCTAGAGCAGGTTGACAACAAATCAATCCATTGGTTGTAATCTTCCCCTTTTACTCTTTAATAAATATTTATGTTCATTTTCCCATACATATGTCTCTGTTTCTTGTGCAATGTATTCTTGAATAATGTATGTATTTCATATCTAATCGATTTGATTTGAGTAATATAAGTAGATATATGTTATATTCCATGTTGTTTGTTGTTCTATGTTTCTGTTTGCGGGAATTGATCTAGCGACTTGAGTTGGATTGAGAGCGACGACAACAGGGACAAAAGGAGAAGAAGAAGTGAAAGAATCACAAGTAGGCTCCTTTACCATTATGTATATATGCTCATTTTAGAGAAAGTGATAATTATTCTTTCCTCTGTTGTTCTAAGTGATAGACACCACACTGAGGGAATTTGGTTTATCCGTATATTACAATTCCGTATAATAGTCTCCATAGTAGTACCTTCATATTTCAATATGAGCATACATTTCTTCCAAGATAGGAACATTATAGTTTGTCAACCAGTAAAATTGATGTACTGCTTTTACCGCTATAATGGAAGGTGGAAGATGATTTAAAGCAAACCATGAATGCAGTACTGCATATGTCTCTTTGTCTATGATGACTGAAAGACCATCTTTCCTGGCTTGGAGTAATCTCTTACAATAGATGCAATTACTACCGATGTTGCAAGTACATTGTCAGTTGCCAGAACAAAGTGATGGTATCAATTGTCTGTGAGGCGAGGAACCAATTTAGGAGTTGGTAGTTGTCTCTGATCTTGAGCATTAGATGAGTACTCATCTTCTAACCAAAGAGTGAGACAATGCATGCCTTTTTTAATTCCACTGGATGAAAAATGTTTGTACAAATATTCTTGTAGCTTTGATGACAGGAAAATGAATTCTACCGCTATTGATGTTTTAAATGAACTGAGTACGTTTTGTCTAAGAATGGTAGATTCAAATGAACCATTTTGATGGACCTCAAAACTTATGGAAATGAAACAAAAACCCACTATTGGATGAGAAAACCCATAAACATGTTCAGAAATAACAACACCCCTCCTCTACAACACACCAATTCTTGCTAACAATAAACCAAGCCTTGTTGACAAGACAAATGAAGTTTATTGTTATGTTCTCCATTAATAATTATTTTTTATGGAAATTAAATATTGAACATTATCACCATGGTCTGATATAATCATACCTTTGTGGTGGAAATTAAATATGTTTTTTGTTTGGGAATGCTTGACTACAAAGGATTGTTAGGCATGTATTTGCATTACTTATTTATACAAAAAATGAAGCAGCAATGACCCATTGTTAATGGATACTAGAAATTAGGTCAATATAGTCGAATTTGTCACCCTTGAGGTTTTTGAATGGTTATATAAGTATAGTTGACACCATGGCATATTCCAGCAGAGGACGAATAGAATGGAAGTGGAATCGATTTAGGAAGGATAGGACGATTCTAGAAAAACTTGAGAGCCTGGTTGGATAAGGCTTGTCTATTAAAATTATAAACATATAAATGTTCAAAACACAAATTTTAAAATTTCCTCACATTAAATAAGTATTCAATCATGGAACATAATCCTTATATGATTACACTAATTGCTAAAATAACTATTGATATACTATATAAGCCTTAACTTTGGGACAAAGTTTTCTGAAGGAGGGGTGTATGTAAGGACCCACCTCGAGCTATATGGAACATAGAAATATTAGCATGCATGCGAGATATGCATGTGATAGCTACATATGCATCACATGCACTGCACTAGTATGCATACTAACTAATTATGGAAAATTTCCAAGTATAAGGTAGAGAATTAATTGTCGAACTAAATACTAACATACCATAATCTAATGAATATATGTTGTGGAGTAATTTTTATGTATATCACCATAATAATATATATAACTATTAAATTATTAAAAAACTATATAAATAAAAGGGATTTTATTAACTAGAAGAAATCATATATTGCATATTGTGTATTGTATATCAAATGAAAG
The DNA here is from genome assembly GCA_034641835.2 of Pinus albicaulis. Lineage (NCBI taxonomy): Eukaryota > Viridiplantae > Streptophyta > Pinopsida > Pinales > Pinaceae > Pinus > Pinus albicaulis. The sequence continues at coordinate 1,529,062,035 of CM076579.1, forward strand.
GAACTAACTATATAAATAAATAAGTTCTAAATTAAATTATTAAACTTTAAAAGGGGAAGGAACTCACTATATAAAGGAACTAACCATATAAGTTCTAAATTAATTATTAAACTTTAAAATGGTACAATTTAATAAAATATTAAATATTTCTTTAATAAAAGGAAACTTACTCAACTTTTTTCATGGTCATTTGAACGATATATTAAGTGATGAGTGTCAACGCATAAGATTATGACCTCCTGTTTAGACATTATGAGGAGACACATAACTGACATAAGGCAAGAAACCATGCCTCATTGTCGAAGCAGAGAGGGTTGAGAGGTGGTGATGTTTGGAATATAGGGGCAATAAAGGAGGCATACTAGGGGGGACATAGGATGAAGAGCACAAATGAGGGTTTTATTTTCTCAATTGTGGGAGAATCAGAGACTGTGGAGAGAAATATAAAGTATTGAGAAATTGTTCTTGGTGTTTTGGGAATGGGGGGCATAAGAACTCAAATATGAAGTCTTCTAGATCTCGGAATGGATAGATTGATTCCCAGATAGGTTGGGAGGAAAATTCAATTTGGTAGTAGGAGTAGGAGAAACGACATATCAAAAACACCTTCAAACACATTTCCAATTATTCTTTTGCATTTTATTTTCAAATTTACTATTTGGTTAAATGATAAATTTAGGGCACAATTCTAGTTAATTTGTTAAAACGAGTTTCACATTCTAGTATCAAAGCATTTGGTGCATGTGTCTTTCTAAAACCTAAAATTAACATGAACTATATCGAAGCAGAACATATCCCACTAGGTGACTTATGGTCATCAATATCAATGAATCTACAATTAAAGTGGAGGAAAACAAGAGTTCACCATATTCCAATTTATCCTTAAAATTTAAGTCCAATTTATTCTACACATTAATTTTGAATGTATATTGAGTCTCCATGTTTCGTCGATGCCTTGGAACTTCCCTAACACCCATGTTACTGGGTAGGTTGCATCCAAATAAATGGTTCAGAATGCGTTGTATTCTTGTTGCCAATTTATCTGTAAAAAAAAATTCTCTTGCACATGCACTTTTTGTGTAGACCTAGTAATATGGACACATTGTTTTCCAAGTAGTTGGATAATTTGTTCCCTTCACCAATATTTGATACTTCTTGCTTATTTTAATATACCCTGAGCAATGACGAGTGTGATAATTTATTTTGTATACGAGTTAAAAAATGGTAAATTTGCAAACAAAATATCAGTTTCATGGTAAAATAATGTTCTACATTCCATGCTCCATACATATGTTATATAAATTCACAAATTTTTGTCCCAATCACAATCATTCCATGCTCCATACCCCATATTGAATCAAAACATACATTAAATCCTAAAAAATGGCTCTGTCATTGTTTCTAGATGTTTCCAAGGAAAATCCATGAGGATTACCATGTGAACCCCCGTAATACCTACTACGCTTCCTTGACTCTACTTATAATGATTCTAACTACTAGAAAAAAAAATATTATCTTCGCTAGAAAGAACTAATGTCTTTTAATATAAGTTCACAAATTTCGGTACCAATCGCAATCATTACTGCCATGGATAGTGACTGTAAGTTACAAAATAAAATACCCCGTATTGAATCAAAACAAACAAAACATACATTAAATCCTAAAAAATGGCTCTGTCACTGTTTCTAGATGTTTCCAAGGAAAATCCATGAGGATTACCATGTGAACCCCCATAATACCTACTGTGCTTCCTTGACTCTACTTAAAATGATTCTAACTATTAGACATTTTTTATACTCTCTTCGCTAGAAAGAACTAATGTCTTTGAATATAAGTTCTGACTTAAATAGTTATTTTGAAATTAAAAATGCATTTGGATTGGTCAATCATGTTACAAGCTTACTTAATCTTATTTATATTTTTATTTATAATAAAATTTCATGAGATAAAATTCATGCACAACATGTATTTATACTTTTACCTTTTAAAATATGCGACTGGGACATCACAATGTATCACACATATTATCCTCATTTTTTTAATAATAAGTATGTAATATTGATCTTCGTTGCATACACCTTTACATATTAGTGTATACGACTTATTTAAAACATAGATTATGGTCGATGACATTACTTTTTGCAATGGTTCATATGGCTCCTTTCCTTGGGAAGCAAGGGTGTTTGGTGACACATAACATGAACGGTTTTTATCATAATCGAACCATAGAATTAATAGGTGAATCTTAAAATATACTTCTCAATTCATTTTAAGGTGTCACACATGATAATAGTATTTTCTAGGTAAGGATTAAATTGTGTATTGATTTAATATTAGTATATGGTAGAGTTTTTTTGATGTTGTTTGACAGTTGTATTGCACAACTCACCTTGGTCGTAGTGTCTTGACGTGTGACTCATCGACCATTCTTGCAATTAGGGTATGAGGATCGACGGTTGGGAAAATTGAGTTGGTTTTTGGAAACCACCTCATTACCTCCACCGACCCTAGGCCCATTCAGTTTCCTTGCTCTAGAATTTGGCTCTGCAACTCTCGAGGTTTTATCCCTAGAGTGTTGTTTCAATCCTTACCTGCAACTCTAATTTAATTCAACCCACGAGACAAGAATGATTATGGTTGGAAAACTTGTAACAGTCGTGGTCAAAAATCCATGTAAACAAATATAGGGCAAAGGTCATGGGACACGTATTCCAAGTTGAATGGTGGGAAAAAACATCCTAGTGGCTGTCACTTTGGTTTATTACGGCTAAATTAAATTTTCAAAGGATATGGCAAAGGCTTTGGAAAGGAAAAGAGGCCTTATTGGCATTTTATTTATGAAAATAAAGGAAAATCAGAGAAAAGAGAGGTGAAAGGTCACAGCTTTCATGTGAGGAGGAAAATGAGGGAAAATAATGTAAAATGGAGAAAATAGAGGTCTCATTGATAAAAAGGATTCTAAGGATCAGTTGATAAGCTTTTGATAGTTTTTGTTGGAGCTTTGTTCTATTATCTCTCTCTCTCATAATCTTAGACACTTATATTTTCTTGGAGCACTCTTGGAGGAGTGTGGCATACTTGGGATATGAAGCAAGAAGGCAAAGGAAAGGTTGGAAAGCGCAAGAGGACATCGGGATCTGCAGCTACAAGTAGATTGATTTGTAGGTATCGAGTTGCATGTATGGTTTCCTTTCTATTTTCGGCATGCATGGTACATGCATGTGTTTTCTTGGTTAAGATTTATCATTGGCATGGAGGTTTGCCTGGATTAACAGTGGTTTTGCCTAGCCTTGCTATTTCCTGGATAGCCATTGTATTGTGGGTTTCTTTCATTTTGTTTCGGGTTGGTTCTTGACGCAGACTAAGATGCATCTACCCACATATCCAAAGATTTAAATATGCTTTAGCATGGTGAAAATCCACATTTCTTAAAACATTTCCTCCTTCTCTCTTTATGCGGAAGCATTACTTCATTATTAAAACCCACTTTGCTTAAAGTTTAAATATTTGAGTTAAAATTACATGGAAACTTTACCCATCCATTTCTTCACTCATAAAACCTTTACACGATACTATTTCACACCATTCTTCCACCATTAATTTCAATTTACATCCAACGATTGTTGCTACATTTATCCAACACTTTTATCCATGCCACATATTCGATTAAAATATTTTCGTCGATCTCTCCATGATTCTGATCCTATGCCCTTCGCATTCCATAGCCATCTCGATTTTCATGAACTTTAACGTGCAATAAAAGTGGTTTTATAGTACCACGTGTCACTTCTAGAAACTAATCGCATGATCTCATACAATACCACTTACTTCTTCCTCGTTGTGCGATATACCATTATCGCCTTTTGAAGACCGCTTCCCCATTCTGCTGATACGTGCTTAATCCCAAACTTTTTTTTATCTATCAAATTCTCATCGCAAATTTCATAATTATTGTTGTATCGCACGTCTGTCACTTATGGACTGTAACACTCTGCAACATTTCTATCTGTGCGAATTGCAAATTTTCAATTTCGCATTTCAAACCAGTTTCGCTGCTCTGAATACGCATAAAAGAACTTTTAATTATCAAAAATCAAGGCTATCTCCTCCGATTCAATCCTTGAACACCACTGAACTACGATCTCTTTTTCCACTCTTGATTTAATTCCCATCGTTCTTCCTCCATCTATCTGAATGATCCAACATTCTTTCTATCACTGTGTGCATTTTAATGTGGGTGGTTATATTCTATGATCGGTTGAGATCATTTCATTTTTAAAATGTTGAATTGAATTCAATAAATCAGACCTCTATCTCTTCTCAATTTTTTTCAAACTTGATAAGGTTCCAAATGCCTAAATCTCACTTTCACTAAGTCTTCTCTGATGATCCCAAACCATTGTCATCAAAACACTGCCACTACGATTTTATTCATGATGTCTCAAAGATCCTTGGTGCGGATTCTTCTCGGCATGTACACATATATTATGCAAACCTCTGATAAATTACAAATCAATTATTCATTGTACCTAATATAAACTCAGAAATGAGATACGAACTCAGAAATTGAATATTATGTATTAACACTCAATATTTACATAGGAATTCTCTTCTAGCCTGATATTCGAATCAATGGCCTCTTTCTTCCTACTCCCAATAGGCTACAATCAAAACCTAATTATATGATTTGATAATTAAATCCTACTATGTTTTTCCCTTTCATGCCTTTGAGATTTATACAAATGGACTCTACAACCAATTTTGGTTTATATCCAAAACTTTCTCAACAAATCCTGAATATCCTCTAAGTCCTTTTTTTACTCAACTAATCCCTAAGGATCCTTTCAAATCCCCAAATTCATGAAACAAATATAATTTAGGATTTACAATTAACTCTCAAATCCCTCATTCCCTATGGAATCTCAACTATCCTAATTCTTTCATGTTCCCCAACATTTGAGAACATTTACAAATTCCTCACCAACTAAATCCTATTCTAAAATATCTCTCATTAAAATTACTCAAAATTACATAGGAAACCAACTTCCTTTAAAACACAAGACCCCCTATGTCTACTAAATTACAAAGAAATTTCTAAGCCGGATGCTCCTACATCAGACTCCCAAAGTAGAAAATAATCATTATCTCCTGATCATGTGCCTCCAGCCTTTGTCCTCTTGGATCCCATACTTTATTCTCTAGTCTGTCTTCGACTGTTGTTTGTTGTTTTTCTCCTGGTCTCCATACCTTATGCTGCAATTTTCCACTAGCTATGCTTTCACATCCTGTTATTGTCTTTTTCTTGATGTTGTTGCTTTGCTTTCTTGTTGATGTCTTCTTCTGAGATACCTTCATCATCAACCTTCTTATGCTTTCAATCTCTATGTCCAGGTTATTTTCTAACTGGTAACCACTCTGCCATTTGTTACTACTTTCAATTTTTGCTGCAAATATTGTTGTAGATATTTCTCCAAATACTCTTGTAGATATTGCTACCTCCCTAAGTTCCTGAATATCTCTTAAGATATCTCCCTCTGCAACATCCCTTTTTTTGTTTACTACCTGTAAATTTACTTTAAAAAAATAATTTATCTTATGATTCTTTGATTGCAGTAACATACTCATTTATTCTTCTTTGTATACTAGTAAGCATAATCAATTTCGGCAAACTAGTATCTGCTCCTACCTCTTCCACAGCTTCAAAAATTTCCACTTTATTATCTACAATTCCTTTCTCTTGTTAAAATGTTTCCAGCAAGAATTTCAGCCATTCCTTTTGCACTTGTTTCATTTCAAACATATCATCAATATGTTGTAATTCAGTTTTAGCATATCCTTCTTCTTCTTCCTTGACAACCCTCAGTGATTTTCCTTCACCTCCTTGACTGATTCTGACAGTCAATTCAGCTTCTTCAAATTCTATATCTTCATACTTTACATCTTCCTCATCATTATGTCTTACCTGGTTCTTCAATTTTAAAACTGAATCTCTTTCCACTTGAGACATGTCTTCCTTATCTGGAATTTCCCCTGAAACTCCTGTACAATCTTCACAATTTTCCTCTTCTTTGTCACAAATCCAATCATTTTGTGACACTATTTCTTCATCCTTTATCAAAATAGAATTTTTATTCTCCACCACTGTGGTAGTTCTAAGGGTCTATCCTACAGTCTTTTCTTGGCCATTCAGATAAGCCAACTCCTCCTTGTCATCAACAATAACAAGTTCCTTCATATGAGACATGACTGTCTCACCTTCCTTGTAGATTCTCTCCTCATTAAGTAAGGAATCTATGGGTTCCTTCTGCTACAACAATTCATCTTCATTCAATACAACTCCAAGAGATGACTTTTCTTCTGTAACATCTGTAAACACAGTCAAATTATCAATTTCAAAATCACAATACCCAATGGTCTCATTTAATGATCCAGTCACCAAATCTTCTTCTTGCAGTTCTAAGTCTCTTTTAGGACTCAGAAAATCTTTACTTCCTTCCTTTCCAATTTCCACGGTTATCTCCATTGTGCCAATCACCATGATGGAATGATGATCCTTCACTATGTTTTCAGCGAACATAGTTCCCTTTTTATTGGATTCTCTGACATTTTCCATTTGTTGTCCTTTACCTGCATAATTAACACATGAATTATCAGTATTAAAAATACAAGGTATCAATGCCTCTTCCTCCTTTGGAAACATCTCAGTATGTTTCTTTGAGTTTTCATTTAACTCCTTTGTCAGCACATTAGTATGTTGATTTAAATTCTCATTGAGACTTGTTGGGGCCCTTGTTTTGTAATTAAATAGTTTTTTGTTGCGGAGAATAGGTGGCAAAGCGCAACCATGGTAGATAGAGAGTTTTCATGGTTGCGAAGAGGTTAAGGGCAGGTGGAGTGGCTATTGCAGAAGAAGGTACAAATGGCAAAGGGAAGCAGCAGAAGACAATCATTGGGACTCCCAACAATCAAGGAAAGCAGAAAACAGTCGAGCAGGAAAGAAGGAAGAACTGTCAGTCGTGATGGCGATGGGAAAAATAGGCAGCCGATCATCGGAAAGAGGAAGTTGGCTCAGTAGGGATCAGAGAGCAGGAGCCGTAGGAGAGCTCTGTTCATGTTCTATTCTCTCTTTCTCTGTTCTGTTCTATTCTAGATCTTGTACTGTGACTGTAGTCAGTTCTGCCACACACGCTCTGAGGACTGTTGTAATAGTCTTTTGTTGTTAATGCATCTCTTTATAATATAATGTTGTTGTTATGAGTTCTATATTATGTTATGGTTTAGTGGGATACACGGCTATTTTGAATTTTTGTTTATCATTCTCATCAAGTGCATGAGTATTACTATCTGTCTGGTATTTACACTTAATCGAAGTACTTAAAGTTATGGATGGGTTGCATATCTGCCATGCCTGATCGATACCCGACCCAACTCTAGCCTTAGTAAGGTCACGGCATGCCTCGAGTAAGACACTTTGTTCGTCGGAGTAGGGTGAAAATGTCGGCGTTGTGCTAGACTACTGCGGTAACCCTTGTTGGCCACCTTTCTGAACCTGGTTCTCCCCCTGAGACTTCGTTTCTTGCCAACAAATGGTTCCGTTTCCGGGACTTGAAATCTCATTCTAGAGTTAGATCATGGTATCATGGATTTTCAAGAAAGAAATTCGGAAATGGTGGGATGACCATCTAGACCAGTTCATAGCTCAACAAGCGGAAGTGAGACAACAGAAAGAGAAGACTGTCAAGAACCGAATTCTCTTCTCTGATTCCGCCAGTGATATCTACGAGATCTTTTGGGGAAAGTTTTTGGAGGAGCTCTACAACTGGTTGTGGAGATTACAGAGCAAGGTAGTCCCCAGAGGGTTGCGGACTGTCTGTCACAAGTGGGTGCACTCAGATCTGGTAGCACTCCATCAGTTAGATACTGATTTGACCTAAGATGTAGATTTCTGGGTGGAATCTACCTTGGAAGGATACATATTAGAGTTCGCAACTAAATGCTACCAGTCTTTCTCAAAAGCAAAGGATCTATTCAGATCAGGGCTGCGCGGAGGACTGCTGAGAGATATCCCTCTGTGAATTAAGGCGTTGATGGTGGATGAAGGATTTATGGAGTTTCAAAAAGCTGAGATGGAGACCTAAACCTCCAGTACTGGGGGAAGGAACTGAAGGAGAGATGCTACAAGTAAGCTGAAAAAGGGGAATAGGGATATGGATGCCGAGACCTCCATTAGGTTAAGGGAACAATGAGCATATTGGAGGGTGAAACTCACCGAGAAGTGGCGAGAAAGGGTTGTGAAAGAGTTGGAAAGACAACAAGGAAAAGGGAAAGAAAAATGAGAGGCGCCTGAGACGACGAAGCAGATGGAAGGTCAAACGGGTTCCCAAGATATAGGGGGACCACCAAGAAAGTGTGAAAGTTGTATAGGAGCCCAGCCCCAACAGAAAGGGGAAAGGAGTATGACAAAGATGATGCGCACCCCGAAGAGATATGTGATGTAGAGCTGCATGTTGCGATGGAGCAACTATTTTAAGAAAGGTCGGCACCCATCATCCTAGGTAACTCTATTCCCCAAAGCTCAAGTAGCTCTACTCCCGGCCTTCCCCTGGTACTCTGTTAGCCCCTAGGTGAAATTTTTGTTAAGTTACGGGAATTAAGTAAGCCAAGTAGCGTTCAGGCCACATTAGTACTACACTCTAGCAACCATACTGATACTACCATTTCACAGATGGGAGTAAGGGGATTTTTTCTACTAAGCCCCACACAATGAAACATGGTAGGATCATTTACTCAGTACCCAGAGTTTTCTGGGAGGGCTAATGACAATGTGGAGCAACATTGGTACCTCTATGAGGCCATATGGAGGGCTCGATAGACACCAGACACAGGTAAGTTGGTAGAATTTAAAACTACTCTCCAAGAGAGAGCTCTACGCTGGTTTATAAAGCATTCTAAGACTCATCAAAACCCAGCATTAGACGATGTAAAAATGGATTTCGTGAAAGAATTCAAATTACCCCAAACAGATCAGCAGGGTTTATCAGAGATGTGGGTGATTAAGCAGCAAGAAGGGGAAACTACATTGGACCTGATGAGGAGATTCAAGGATGCAGTTGGAAAACTCAGCTACCCGATCGATCCAATTCACCAAAGTGATTGTTTTATCAAGGCCCTTCTCCTGCTGAAAAGGACCCCATTGATGCAGCAAAAGATCGAGACATTGCAAGATGCATTAGAACAGGCCATTAAGATAGAGGCCATGGAGGGATACCTGCAAGAGTTTAGAGGAGGGGCATCAGCTCAAGACCCTTCCATACTGGGACTACAGCATCAAATATCTAGCCTGACAGAAAAACTAAATGAAATTCAACCCCTGCGTCCAGCGAGGCCAAATGTATGGTGTACGCACTCTCTAATGGAAGGACATATGGTAACTGAATGTCCTCGATTACGAGGCCAGAACGTGGGGACACCAGCAACAGGGACACCAGGAGCTCCACCAGCAGGAGGGGTCACGCAAATAAATACCCAAGGATTATATCCACCGCAACCCCCATACACGGGATTCCCTGCACAATAGAATTCAGTAACGACTGAGTATTGCGAGATCTGAAAAAACGTGGGCCACTCACCCCACCTATGCCCCATACTACAAAAGTACTCCAAGGTCCCGAAAAACATATACTATGAGTTTTGTGCATCTACCATGAACAACACAGAGCAGTGCAGAGCTCTGAATGCTTTGGAAGAACGGTTAGACAAACCTTCATACAGAGTGAATGAGGCTCCTAGAGGATGAGGAGGAGGCATGAGAGGAGGCCGAGCAGGAGGAAGAGGACCATTACGATGCTAAAACTATGACCAAGAGGGCCATGTGGCTAGGGAATTTCCACTTCTTAGAAGACCTTGGTGCTCTCAGTGCAGGTTTAATACGCACGCAACCGAAGACTGCCCAGAGCTCATCAAAAGATAGGAAGAAAGAGCAAGACAAAGAGGAAAAAATCTAGTAAATGCCGAGCCAAGAATAATCGAGGCTCAACCCATGCAGAGCATAGCTATAGTAACACGGGTAGCAAAACGAATCGGGGAAGATGCACAAGGGATGGACCTAATAAAACTGGTAATACCAATATCTCCAAAGCCAATATTCAGGCCAGAGAAACAGAAGCAATTCTTTCAAGAGGTAGTAGAAGCATTTTCCCAGCTTGGGGGAAGAAAATGAATCGAAATGCCACAACCGAAGGAAGAATATGAAAACCAAGCCAATACAAGCACTAAAATTGAAGAATGGTTCCGTCTATTTCTAAAAATTGTTAACAATGCACCAATGCTGGAACAATTAAAACAGAACCTGGAAAGAGCAGTGCAAAAGACGACGGATCTAGGGGAATCATCTGGCACGACACATAAATATATACAAAGAGTGAAGAGAAATAAGATAAGGACAGGCAAAGAGTTCCGGGTGAATATTCAAGTCGCGAGATTCCAAATCAAGGACACAATGCTTGATCTGGGGTCCGACGTAAATATCTTGCCCAGAAAAACATGGCAAGCATTGGGGAAACCAAGACTAACATACTCACTAATTAAACTCTGTATGGAAAATGAGTACTGCATTGTGCCCATAGGCAAACTAGAAGAGGTCGAAGTCGAAGTTGCGGGAGTAAAGATGTACACAGACTTTGAGGTCATCGACATTATAGGGGACAAAGATCCCTATCTAGCATTACTGGGGATCGACTGGGCTTTTGAAAACTATGCACTAATAGATTTAAAGAAATAATTGATGATCTTTGAGGATGGAGAGGTCAAATTCACCCAGCCACTCGACCCATATCAAGGTCCCCGGTACATAGAATCTGTCGATAACAGAGAAGATGCTCAACTTCTCTACCATCTTTATCAAATGACTACAAGAAGAAGGAAAGATTATATCAAACCCGACGGCAGGAGGATCGGTGAGCTGGAGGAGAATTAAAAGCTCAAACCTGAACTCAGAGTTAGCCTAGGAGGATTGGCAGCAAGGGGGATATGAGACTAGCACAAGGAGATGTGCCACCATTAGAAGAATCAATTGGATCGAGACTTAGGTAAGAGGTTATCCAACCTTGTCCGATATTAATGTTGTGAATACTTTCATTACAAAAACAGAAGACAATGTACCAGAGGATCAGAGGGTCCCGCTCATGGACATGGCCTTGCAATCCATGGTTGCAAGATGGTGGAAAAATCATCATGACTCACTGACGCAATGGGATAGAATTTCAGCAGCACTAAAAGCTAGGTTCAAGGGAGAAGAGGGACCCCAATGCACTCAAAATTTTCGGGGGAATTCAGACCCCAAAAAGCATTTAAAGAAGTGTGAATATCAATGGAAAACAATAGGATACCCACACGAGCTGTGGGTCCACAAATTTATACACTCCCTCGATAGGATTCCATAGGCTTGGTACCTAACGAAGGAGAGGAAAAGGGGAACTGGAAATTGGAAAGAAGTTGCGAAGAATTTTACGCAATGCTTCTTATTTGAAGGAAGAATAGATACAGTTACCCAAGTGGTACAGGCCATTAAAAAAATATTATTTTTCCAAGAGAATCAGGAGGAGGATGAGCAACCACTCCCGAACCAAAACATCCGACAGTCAGTAGCATGCAATAAAATAGACAGCGAAATGGACGATGATAATCTAGAGGGACTTCGACACTTATACTTTGAAGAAACAGAGGGAGAACTGAATATTTAGGAAAACCCGACAACTGAGGGAATTCATTTTCTCCCCCTCAAAGCTAAGAAAATGAATATTGGGACTGAAGAGAAACCCAAATTAGCATCGATCAGGGACTACTAGGATGCTAAGATGACCAAGGAAATATTCAGTCTACTACAGAAATATCAGGACTTGCTTCCATCGTCAGTAGCCGACTTGAAAGGAATCAAAGGGGACCTGGGAGAACTCTGGATACTACTAAAGCCTGATGTAAGACCAATCAAACAAAGGCCCTATCGATTAAATCCAAGGGTAAAGGAAAAGGTTAAAGCGAAAATCGACAAGATCTTGAAGGCAGGGTTGATATTACCAGTGGAGGAAGTAGAATGGGTAAGTCCCATAGTTATACAGAGTAAAAGGATAAGGTAGAAATTCGAGTCTATGTTGATTATAAAAGTTTGAACAATTGATGTATACATGACCCATTCCCCACCTCGTTCAGTGATGAATTCCTAGACAATGTTGTGGGGAACGAAGCATATTCTTTTAAAGACGGATTCTTAGGGTACCATCAAGTCAGGATAGCCAAGGAAGATAAGAAAAATACAACCTTCACCACTGAATGGGGTTCATTCGCATACCATGTAATTCCATTCAGCTTGAAAAATGCGCTAGCAGTATTTTCGCGCATTGTCATAGCAGCATTCTGGGACTATATCCACAAATTCATAGAGGTCTATATGGACGACTGGACCATCTAGAGCCTATTGAAATACCATGCCACACTACTGAGAATTATGTATGATAGGTGTAGACAGCTATAGATCTCATTGAACCTAAAGAAGTGCATCTTTGCAGTGTCGTTTAGAACATTGCTTGGACACGTTGTATGCAAACAAGGAGTCGGCGTAGATGCAGCAAAAGTAGCGGTGATAATCAACATGTAAGCTCCAGAAACTGTGAAAAAATTGAGGTCACTGTTAGGCCATACAGGTTATTATAGGCAATTCATCCAGAACTACACAAGGATAACAGCCCCATTGGAGAAGCTATTACAGAAATCAAAACAATTCAACTGGACAGAAAGTTGTGCAACGGCCCTAGACACCTTGAAGGAAAAATTAGCAAGTGCACCAATATTGGTTCATCCAAATTAGGACAGACAATTTCATGTCCACATCGATGCTTCAACCATCACACTCAGAGCAGTTCTAGCACAACCAGGGGACACTATAATTGATCACCCAATGTACTTCGCAAGTCGGAAGCTATCAACAGCAGAACAGAACTACACCACGACAGAAAGGGAAGCACTAGCAATTTTTTACTCCCTCCAAAAGTTTCGCCACTACCTGCTAGGAGGAATGTTCAAGTTTTTTTACAGACCATTCAGCTCTAAAGTATCTAGTGAACAAACCGGTTTTGGAAGGAAGGATATGCAGATGGCTCCTACTGTTTCAAGAATTCACCTTCGAGGTGATAGTTAAAACTGGGTAATTGAACATGGGACCAGACCACCTGTCAAGGCTCGAAATGGAGAAAATGAAGGATCTCTGGATGATCAGCTACCAAACGCTGATCTTTTCAGGGTAGAAGCCATCCCAGAGTACCTAGATTAGATCGCGACCTACCTAACCATAGGACAGTGCCCAAAGGAATATACCGCAATACAGAAGAAACACCTAGTAGTCCGGGCCGCAGAATACCAGCTCATCGTATGACACTTGTACAAAATGGGGTTGGACCAAATCTTACAAAGATGTGTCCTAGACCATGAGAGGGAGGCCATACTATGGGAGTGCAACTCTAGAGTTGCAGACACATAGGAGCCAAACTGACAGCCAGAAAAGTACTACAGGCGGGCTTATGGTGGCTGAAGGTACACATTGACAGTAAGGATTTTGTAAAGAAATGTGATGTTTGCTAGAGAACATGACGTCCATCGCATAGAGACGAGCTTCCACTATACCCAGTAAAAGCACTATAACCATTCGAGTGTTGGGGTTCCCATGTTTTGGCCAGGTTGACAAGACCAAAAGATGAGACAACATAGAACCACTTTCAGACCTTAGGATCTAGTCCTCCTAGGTCCAGAGAGGGATCTCTCTATATGAGTCAAAGTGTATGTCTTTGAGGCTCTAAGTTATGATTTTAGGCTAGTTATAGGCTCAGGGTTGTTTGTTTGATTGTTTATGTTTGGTTGTTGGGAATCAGGAAAGAAGGGTCCAATATAAGACAAGGATGAGCAAAGAGGAGATTTAGGAAAATGTAGATAACTCAGGGAACATCAAGGCCATTGGGAAATGGAGTCAAGAAAGGATTTACTTGTGTTCAATGTGCAAGCTTTCAGTTGGGCTAGTCATACAGAGCATTTGGATCTTAAAGGATGATTGGCGGAATGGAACATTAAGGACTGAAAATGAATGAGGGAGAACCATCTAATTCTGTCTATAGATCAGGTCAAAGGTCATTTAACTCCAGACCTGCTTGGACAAAATCAGAGGCAATACAAGGGATCTTAGAAATTCTTAATTGAGATGGAAAGAACCTAGCGAAGCAGACACAGGGTTCTAGGCCTCCCAATGTTCTCAACACGTCCAACTAGATCCTAACAAGAACATATAAACATAGATTTCATTAATTCATACAATAGAGAGCAGGCAACAACATCCACTACACTGGTTAAATCAATCGAAATCAATATTTGGATACACATATAAGCAGAAAATATAAAAGGCTGGAAGAGCAGCAACATAAGGTACCTATCAAGGGTAAATATTATGCCAAACTTCTGATGCGAGCAAGTAGAAATGGAATGAAATGGAATCAAACAAAGAGATAGGAAAACATCACCAGCTGCTTTAGATCATGATCCAAAGAAATATTCTTGTCATATTAAAAACAACACCAATCAGGTACATCATTGCCCACAGCTTGAACATTCAGTTTGAATACATCAAATCTCAGCCTATCTTACAATATTACACAGAGAACTTGTCTCAAGAGGAAAACGCTTACATTTCTCTGATATCTCATCAACAACCCTTACATTAATTTCTTTCTGTGTTTTATAGCATAGGATGAACAGAAGATCGACTGAGGTGGTAGGTGAACACTAAATGTTGTATTAAACCCTCGAAAAGAATATGGGCCGAAGCCCATCCTGTTTGAATGCTGAGTATTTACTTTATGTCTCCTCTTTTGTGAAAGAGTGATGTACTCGGATATGATTTTGACATATTTCGCCTGCGGTGCTGTACTTGTGGTGAATAAACAAAAGGCAAATGAACCACTGAGAATTCTGCTACATAAATGTTCTAATTTCTTTGAACTGTTGTTAGGGTGGAAATTCCTTTAGGGACACGGTGCATAGTAAAATCTGTATGGGCACCCTGTACTTGATGAAGAAAAACATTCTGCTGATGAATAAACCCTGATATTACCTTTTACCTGCACTCAGGACCGCTTGATCGATCCTCGGGGTCTTCAACTGATGCTTTGCCTTTTTAAACTGTAGATTTAAGGCTCAAGATCTTCATTAGTGTGCCTTAATCTCCTTTGCTTTGTACTGAAACACTCTGCCACTTCATCTCTGCTTTTGTCAGGTTAGCTCGAGCTTTAATGGCTCTAGAAGGTTTCCCACAGAGTTTAAACCCGGTTCCTTTAAATGATCGTCTTGTATTCACCTTCCCGGGTCTTTGCTCATACATTCGGCTGCTGAAGATGATCTTCCTTGATTTCACTGTCACTGTGCAGAGGCTACACATTATGGCAGTCCTTTATCACTTACAGCCCTACAAAATACGAAAACTATGAGGAAAACAATGGATGGGGTGGCGGATGATGTGGATGATGAGCATGATTATGCGGATGGTGCCATGGTGGAATAACGATGGACTGTGGTGGAAGAATACAGCGTGAAATGGAAGACAGGAAAGAAGGCAGAGGGTCGGCAGAATGCAAAGCAAACATACATGGAAAACGTTAAAAAACGCAAAAAAGAACCAATATATGCAATGGAATGGGAGACTGTACGGAGGGTGCACATGGAGATGATGTGGCGGAACCGGGCGATGGTGGAAAATTCAATAGCGGGCGGACGGATCTGGACCGTCGATCGTGGCGGAGATCGACGGTGAAAGGGCGACAGACTGTGGGCCAGCAGGTGCGATGAACAGGGTTAAGTAGTGCGCAGCTCAAATTAATTCCGACCGTTGGATGATCGTTTAGAGATCTAATGGCTGACAGCGATTTTGCTCGGTGTTCGGTGTCAAAAGATAATGCACGGGGGATGGGCGGTTTTGCCGTCGTACAGAAGACACGCGTCGGCAGCTGTATAGAATCGATGGGCACTTGGGGAAAACCACCCACTGTGCATAAGCAGTGCGGAATAAACCAGGTTGTTTTATGGCTAATGCGCGGTGGGGACCACAAGGACAGGCGCATTTTGGACCGTTGATCTTCGTGAGAACGGATGCTGATGGCCCAGTAGGGGAAAAGGAATGCGGGAGATGTGAGCGTTGGGGATCTAATGACTGCCGTCCGATCAATTGAAATCGACGGCTGAGGCTGAGCCCGATGGACAT
The DNA here is from genome assembly GCA_034641835.2 of Pinus albicaulis. Taxonomy (NCBI): domain Eukaryota; kingdom Viridiplantae; phylum Streptophyta; class Pinopsida; order Pinales; family Pinaceae; genus Pinus; species Pinus albicaulis. The sequence continues at coordinate 1,529,078,326 of CM076579.1, forward strand.
ATGCGGAAGGCGCCTTTGGAGTTAGCGGGTGGTTCCAGCGCGCGGTTTCATGGAGAAATGGGGTGAGGGCTATGGTCGAAGGGGGCTAGGGCCCAATATACAAAGTATATGATTTTTTTGCACATTTTAATGCATTTTAGGGCTATCCAAGGCTAAACATAGGGAGGTGAAGTGGGGATCTAGGGAAACCAAGGGTGATAGTGAAATTTAAAGGGGATTTCGGAGGATTGATAGGGGAGAAATGGGGAAACAAGGGGACTTTGACAAAGGGGAGTGAAAAGGGAAAAAAGTGTAATTAGCAGGGGAAAAGGGGTAATAGTAGGCCTTTTGAGGGGTGAACCAGCAGAGAGAAATTGTATTAGGCAAAGAAATTAAGAGACTTCAAGGATGATGGGTTTTCAAAAAAAGGCATTCCTTGAAGGCTCCAAAGCAGACTAGCCCCCAACTTGCTTGTCAAGAATTTCATAGGGGGCTAACATCGAGAAATGGGCAGTTGATTTTATAGGCCCAATTGCACCTGTCGCATGAAACTCACAGGCCCAGTATATCATCACCGCAATCAACTATTTGACAAGATGGGCAGAGGCAATGTTGGTGAAGGACTGCACAGCCGACACAACAGCATGGTTCATATTTGAGAACATAATCAGCCGATTTGGCTGCCTGAAAATTCTAACCAGTGATCAGGGTATGCATTTCATCAATGCCTCCATTAAATCCCTGCTCTATAGCTTCATGGTACAACATCACAGGAGCAGCCCCTACCACCCACAAGAAAACGGCATGGTAGGGCATTCAACAAAATCCTCGAAAAGGGATTAACAAAAATCTACAACGCTCAACGAGACAACTGGGATGAACGTATACCATCAGCTCTGTGGGCATGCCGGATGACTATCAAGAGACTCAATAAGCAAACTTCGTTCCAACTTGTGTACAGAAGAGAGGCCAAGTACCAGCAGAGTTTGCAATACCCAGCCTCCTAATCGCAACCTCACTCCAGCTATTAGAATAAGAATCATTGAAGGACAGATTACAGGAGCTACAAGGGCTGGAAGAAGATAGGTTTTTAGCAGAATTCCACCAAATTGTCCAAAAGGAGAGACAAAAAGTGTGGCACGACCGCCACATCAAGCACAAAACTCTCAAGGTTGGTGGAAAAGTTTTACTATATGAAGCAAGTACCAAAGGTTTCCAGGGAAACTGTAAATGCATTGGCTATGACCCTATCATGTGATCAAAATCAAAGATTCTGGAGCAGTGTGCTTAGCACAACTAGACGGCCAAATATTGCCAGGATGGGTGAACGGCGCACACCTCAAACCCTACCATGAGTAATTTCTGCATTTTTTTCTTTCAAATAAGCTCTCGCAACCGAGAGAAGTTAGTAGGGTAGAGTAGGCTAGAATAGATCGAGTCAATAACTCTCTCACACCCGAGAAGAACTTAGATAGGATTCCTAATAAAAATACTTCGTAGCATAAGAAAAATTCACTATTGCGTTGCAAAGACTGTAACACAACCGATTGTGGTCGAGGGGGTGTCAAGTCCAACGTGTCAGCCACGTCAGAAGGAAAAGCGTGTTGAGCATCATTCCATCATCATTACTCACAGTACCCATGTCATTCCATAAGATTACTGAGATTTGAAAAATAATTTCCATAATTAGCATCACCCATACTGTAATAAATTTTCCATAATAAGCCATAACCATCACCTATCACGTCTACCCAAACCTTGAAACTGCAATCAACTTTATCAGAACCCACCTCAACTCAGTAAATAATCGCACGATTATAGCCGCGGGGAAAGGCAGGGAAAATTAATTAGTTATGGGATCTTATCAACCTCATGCGTGTCGGTTACTTACATAAACTGCATAACAGAAAGCAAGAGAATGTCGGAGAAGTCCGAGTTAGAATCAGAAACAGCAAACGCAGAAAGGAAAATGTCACCAGAGGAAGAACAAGGAAGGAGTCCAGAAGCTGAGATTCATAAGGGAAGAGGAGGAATAGCGTTGCAATTATATCAAAGGAGATCAAAGATGACCAGGGTAGTGCCAGAAGTCGTTGAGCATGGGCTCAATGAGAGGATTCACAAGATGGAATCCCTAGTAGGCAAATACGACAATGCCTCATTTATTGATACCGACCTCACTGATTTTTTCCAATTCCCAACAATGAAAGAATAGGTCTACATGGAGAATTATGCCATAGAGGCAGGACAGCAATCACAAAGAGTACTTCCAGAGTTTAAAGGTGTGCAGCAATCCACCATACTGAACCTATAGAACCTTCTAGTGTTTGGCACTACAGGAGCTGCAATGCAATGCACCAAATTTTTACTAAGCAGAATTCACAATGGGTCGCTCTGGCTGGGAAGAGAGATCCCAATTCATGTTGAAGACATTCATAGATTTACTGGGTTGTCACGGGAGGGGAGAGATGTCTCTACAGCGTTCTAGACGGTGTCTAAGAGAACAAAGAAAGCAGGGGACTTGGACTACTACAAGAAGTGCGACACCAAAAGAAGGGTAAAAGGACCTAATATAGACTTAATCAACAACCAGGTGGTCAAATTTGTGTGTTACTTGATCGCAAGAAAAAAAATGAGACATTATACAAAAGGGGAATGCACGCTAAACACTATCTCAGTTGCGGAGCATTGTCTCCAGGGGGCACAGTTGAACTGGTGCTCATTCCTACTCAATGAGTTGTTTGAAGCATGCGAGGACAACTACAAGAGGGCCACAGGATTCATCTACAGGTACCTTATCATGGCATTGGCCATGTGGAAATGGACATTTCTAAGAATAAGGCAACCACTGGAAGTGGCGCCTGGCCAACCACTCGTAATGAAGTTCACACCTTGGAAAACATCAGGGGACTCTAGCTCAAAGGAAGTGAATGAGGAGGCATTCAAGTTCTGGTATAGCCAGATGGTGGACGTTGCGACGAGCCAACAGCGAGGTCCACAAACTCTGCTAGATAGCTATGCAGCACAAATATGGTTTGGGGTTAACCATAAGCAGACTTGCATCCAACCAGCCTATGTGTCGGATTCAACCTTCAAGATGAGGCCATTGAAATTCCAAATTGATGAGCATACTTTTCATGCAAAGGTATGCTCCTGGCCCGAGGTAGAATGGAGATAAGAAGCGGAGTCTACGTCTACTCATTCAATGGCATGTTGCCAGACCCATTTCTAGGAGAGACAACAGAGGAAGCGATGGCTAGTATGTCGTGGCTACAACTAACTCCAATCATCGAGCAGCTAAACACCAAGGTACAGAGCTTTAACTGGGTGGTCCAAACTTTAACTCATGATTCTCCTGTGTTTCCTACATTTGCAGAATTTCAGGCAGCAAATGCTACATCCTCTTGCATTCCAGTCCCCCTAGTCACCACCCTACCATTGGAATTTTTTACCTCACCACCAATAGCCACCACAGCTCTAGAAGGAAAAGCAAAGCCTCGAAGCCACTTGTAGCCACCCCTAATGCTAAGAAGGCAAGAGTCGCAATGTTCAACCAAGTCGTTGATCTGACAGGGGAAGATCAAACGCAACAAATGGACACAGGGGTCCCAATCAGAGAAGAGCCTGTAACAGAACCCCAGTTGACTCAGGAGCTACCCCCCATAAACCCCTATTCGTTTCTCAACATCCATATATCACCTCCTTGCACTCACCAACCCACAGTCACCCACCTCATTCACTTCCAAAGATCACCCATCTCGCACACCTTCCATATCAGCCACCATATCTGACCCAATCAGGATGAAAACAAAAACAAATGGAGATGCTGAGACCGAGGTTAACTCGGTTACAGCCACGATACCCGAGGTTAACCAAACCTTGGTTGGACGAGGTTCTTTTCAGAAACTTTTAAGGCAAGACGCATCTTTTGTAGCAGACGTAGCAACTCAAGCCGAAGAGACAAATCCATTCCAGTAGGCAAGGTTGATACTTTAGAGAGCCCAACCCAATATAAGCATGGTTAATCCCAGTGGTTCAGTGCCAAAACCAACTCAACCGCAGTCACCACAAGAGCACTCTGCAAGATCCATTGCCAGCGGTCAGCCGCTCTAGGAATGACAGCCGAATCAAGATATCTCTGGAGCTGAAAGTGTGCAGATCTAGGAAATGGCCCAATTGTATAATTTCATTTAGAAGGCAATGCAACAGGCAAAGGGGCTTCACATAGAGCTTCAGCAGAGGTTCGAACAGCAACAAGTACAAATTATCACACTTACTGAAGAGCGTGAACAGCTGAGAACTGAAAAAACCCCAACTCCGAGACCAACTGGACACGGTGACCAAGGTCTTTCGAGAAATCTGGCCCACGATGACAGCCCACAACAACCAGTTACCAAGTGACCTGGCAGAGGAATACGTAATCAGACGGTCCATTCACGTCTGCGTGGCCTATTCAAATCTCAATAGAGAAAACAAGGAGCTGAGGGCCGCATTGGAGGCTAGGCCAGTGCTGTCAGACGCGGCCGTCATTTACGCAGAGAAAATCACAGAGAAATAGACCTAGATCGTCGGAATGCATGAAATCCTAAGTATTGCAGCCAAGGAGGCGTATGATGTACTGAAGGGTCTACACGAATGCTCCACCTCTCTCGCTTTAAAGTCACGGCTAGTTTCAGCAAAGCTACAGTAGCTATCAAAACAGATTCAGGGAGCCACAGACTCGGACGGACTCGACCAACTGCATGCTCAAGCGAATGAGCTTGAAGTCTAGATACAGTAGATTGAGGAAAATTCTTCCATGACCAAACAAGCCCTACGAGAGCTCAGGCAGCCAGTGAAGACCACAGCACAAGAAATACAGCAAATAGCCGTCGAGGCCAATACCCAGATCACAAATGTCTTCGGCAATCTACCGACCGTGGTGGGAGAAGAGGTGGTCACCCAGATCACAACAGAAATGGACCTGCTTATGCAAGGATGGCAGCAAGCAATTAACAACTTCCGAGAGCTGAAAGCTTCTACACTAACAAAGGTCCCAAAGTTGGGGCCCTTATTTGGGCACACAGAGGGAAAATAGCAGGCAAAACAGGCCATGGAGTCAAGCAGACCAATGGAAACCGAGGTGGCAGGGAACAATTGACTCAAGACGAGTCAATAGGATGTGGTCGAGGCCTTTTGGGGCCCTTATTTTGAAATTAAACAGTTTTTTGTTGCATAGAATAGGTGGCAGAGCACAACCATGGTAGACAGAGAGTTGTCATGGTTGCGAAGAGGTGAAGGGCAGGTGGCGCGGCCGTTGCGGAAGCAGGTACAGATGGCAAGGAGAAGCGGCAAAAGACAATCAGTGGGACTCCTAGAAATCAAGGAAAGTAGCAAACAGTTGAACGGGAAAGAAGGAAGAACTTTCAATCGCGCTGGCGATGGGACAAATAGGCAGCCAATCAACAGAAAGAGGAGGTTGGCTCAATAGGGATCAGAGAGCAGGAGTCGTAGGAGAGCTCTGTTCATGTTATGTTCTCTCTTTCTCTGTTCTATTCTGTTCTAGATCTTGTACTGTGATTGTAGTCAGTTCTGCCATGCACGCTCTGAGGAGTGTTTTAATAGTCTTTTTTTGTTAATGCATCTCTTTATAATATAATGTTGTTGTTCTGAGTTCTATATTCTGTTATGGTTTAGTGGGATACATGGCTATTTTGAATTTTTGTTTATCATTATGATCAAGTGCATGATTGTTACTATCTGTCTGGTATTTACACTTAATCTAAGTACTTAAAGTTATGGATGGGTTGCGTATCCACCATGCCTGATCGATAACCGACCCAACTCCAGCCTTAGTAAGGTCACAGCATGCCTCGAATGAGACACTCTATTCGTCGGAGCAGGGTGAAAATGTCGGTGTTGTGCTAGAATACTGCGATAACCCTTGTTGGTCACCTTTCCGAACCTGGGCCTCCCCCTGAGACCTCGTTTCTTGCCAACAAGACTTTCAGCTAGTCTTTCCTTCATATCATCTGTTTCAAGGATGTCTCCTTGCTCAGGTTCACAATAATGAACTCTCTCGATTTACTGGACTCTTATTACCATTCTTTCATTCTTACTATATTTCTCCTGACTATCATTCTTGACAATTTCTTTGTCTTTCTCTTTCAGCAATTCATCATGAGTATAGATCATCTGCTTTTCCAACTCTCTTCTTTGAAGATCTAACTTTCTATATAATTCAACAATTTCAATTGGGGTAGAATTTGGAAACTTTACACAGTTTTTCACACCTTCACTTGTTGTTGACCAAACATCAAATGGCCCTTCTTGCTCCGTTTCAATAGTTTGCTGCATATTTCCATGAGACCCCTCTGTCTCCTTTTCTTTCTGAGATCTTGCAATCTCAGCATTAATATGAACAGATTTCAGATTCAGCTCCTTCTCCTTAACAAAATCTAAGGCGTGTTCATCATCCTGTGATATACCTGCAATCATACATAAATCATTAGTTTTAAAACCACAAGACCTTTCAGTCTCATTTGTTTCTTCAAGTACCAACCTTTTACAAGGTACTTTTTAGTTTCCAGCAGATCCTATTTTCTGTGACTCAATTCCTTTGAGTATTTCCTTTTTCAATAAAGAAATATGTATCTTTTCAAGTTATCTGAACTTTTTCATCAGTTTAGCATTCCATTTATTTTGCAATAGGTTCCATCTAACCCATTTCTTCATTCTCCATCTATGTCTTTGGCATTCATTCCCTGTCTCTTGTAGCCATCCCTGTAGTACCTCCAGTTGTACTTTCATCACTGAAATATCTCTCTCTCGATCCTCATCACTTATTTTATCTTTGTAGCATTCTTTAGAATCTCTTCTCTAATCCTCCATGGCCATCTTCCTCATGAGCTCATCCATGCTCGATTAGTGATCTGCAACATAGGCTTCTCTTGTAGCAATCTCCTTTTGCTACTCAATACCCTATCAAGCTTTCTTTCTCAGCTTGACCTCTTCCTAGGTATTCTTTTGGTTCACTCTCTTGAACTTGTTGTTCCTTTGGCTGTTGCCAGTCACCTTCCTTCTTTCAGAAATATTTACCAGTTCCTCACTGTCCAATTTTATGAACACATGGTTCTGGTACAGTTTCTCTTTTCTATTTGTAAATTTTACTTCCCTTGTTTGTAGTTGCTACTATCTCTTCATAAACAAATTTCTCAATCTGTCTTTCAAAATCTGATCTACTTTCACCCAAAGTAGATTTTCCTTCTATGTCTTTGCTTCTAATGTACCAATCATCAGAAAATTATTCTTCTACTGTGGTCTCTCTCAAAACCTCTGTTATGACTATCAGTAATCATCTTCCCTTTTATCTCTACTTAAGGCCTGATCTTCCTTTGTTTTCATCTTGTCTGCAACCGGAATTTTGCAACCACAACCTTCTAACCAGATTAAAATAAAACACATTATCTCACCTTCAAGATCTTTGTATGACCTTGTTCTCCTCATTCACTCGTACTTTGAATGGATTGTTCTCATTTATTTCGGAAAATGTCTATTCACTTCAACTCTGTTCTAAATTTTTCTCAAAGAAATTTTACACGCAGAATCTCTTTATTCTGCTCTAATACCATAAGTGACACAGACTAAGCTGCATCTACCCACATATCCCAAGATTTAAATATGATTTAGCATGGTGAAAATTCACATTTCTTAAAACATTTCCTCCTTCTCTCTTTATGTGAAAGCATTACTTCATTATTTAAACCCACTTTGCTTAACTTTTAAATATTTGAATTAAAATTACATGGAAACTTTACCCATCCATTTCTTCACTCATAAAACCTTTACACGATACTATTTCACACCATTCTTCCACCGTCAATTTCAGTTTACATCCAACGATTTTTTCTCCATTTATCTAGCACTTTTATCGATGCCGCATCTTCGATTAAAATATTGTCGTCAATATCTCCATGATTTCGATCCGATGCCCTTCGCATTCCATAGCCATCCCGATTTGCATGAAATTTTAACATGCGATAAAAGTGGTTTTATAGTACCACGTGTCACTTCCGGAAACTAATCGCATGATCTCATACAGTACCACTTACTTCTTCCTAGCTGTGTGATATACAATTACCGCCTTTTGAAGACCGCTTCCCCATTCTGCTGATACGTGCTTAATCCCAAAAAAAATTATCTATCAAATTCTCATCGCAAATTTTAGAATTATTGTTGTATCGCACGTTCGTCACTTATGGATTGTAACACTTTGCAGCATTTCTATCTGTGCAAATTACAATTTTTAAATTTCACATTTTAAACCAGTTTCACTACTCCTAATATGCATAAAATAACTTTTAATTATCACAAATCAAGGCTATCTCCTCCGATGAAATCCTTGACCACCACTAAACTACGATCTTTTTTTCCACTCCTGATTTAATTCCCATCGTTCATCCTCCATCAATCTGAATGATCCAATGTTATTTTTGTCACTGTGTGAATTTAATGTGGGTGGTTCTATTATGTGATCAGTTGAGATCATTTCATTTTTAAAATTTTGAGTTGAACTCAGTAAATTAGACCTCTATCTCTTCTCGATTTTATTCAAACTTGACAAGGTTCCAAATGCCTAAATCTCACTTTCATTGAGTCTTCTCTGATGATCCCAAACCAATGTCATCAAAACACTGTCACTACGATTTTTTTCATGATGTCTCAAAGCTCCTTGGTGCAGCTTATTCTCGGTGTGTGCACATATGTTATGAAAACCTATGATAAATTACAAATCAATTATTCATTGTACCTAATATAAACTCATAAATGAGATAGGAACTCAGAAATTAAATACTTCGTATTAACACTCAATATTTACATAGGAATTCTCTTTTGGCCTGATATTCGAATCAGTGGCCTCTTTCTTCCTACTGCCTGTAGGCTACAATCAAAACCTAACTATATGATCTGATAATTAAATCCTACTCTGTTTTTCCCTTTCACGCCTTTGAGGTTTATACAAATGGACTCTACAACCAATTCTGGTTTAGATCCAAAACTTGCTCAACAAATGTTGAATATCCTCTAAGTCCTTTTTTTACTCAAATAATCCCTAAGGATCCTTTCAAATCCCTAGATTCATGAAACCAATTCTAATTTAGGATTTACAATTAATTCTCAAATCCCTCATTCCCTATGGAATCTCAATTATCCTATTTCTCTCATGTTCTCCAATATTCGAGAACATTTACAAATGACTCACTAATTAAATCCTATTCTAAAATATCTCTCATTAAAATTACTCAAAATCTTAATAATTATATTAATTTGTTACATAGGAAACCAACTTCCTTTAAAACACAAGACCCCCTATGTCTACTAAATTACAAAGAAATTTCTAAATCGGATGCTCCTGCATCAGTTCTCATGTGCCTTGGTTGGAAAAATGCTCTAGAGCCCTGTAATAGCTTGAGTTGAGTTACTAATCATAGAGCCTTGTTTGGACAAACACACTGGAGCCCTTGGTGGGTTGAGTTACTAGTCCTAGAACCTTGGTTGGACAAAGCCTCTGGAGCCCGAAAACAATTGTGGGTTTAGTTTCTATTCCTTGAGCCTTGGTTGGAACAAATGCTTTGGAGCCCTTGATAGCTTGGGTGGAGACCAATGTGGTGATGGTTTTGATGTCTAACTGTGAGGTGGAATCACTGGTTGAGGGTTGAGGTGCTTTGGCCTTTTGAATCTTTGGTTCGGTTTTGATGGATTTTTTTTATGAGATCCCACATTCATGCTTGGAATATGGCATGGGGGTGACTAGCTAAAGAGATATTTGGCTCAACCATGTCTATGGTTGGGTGGAACGTGGAAGTCCCACACCCGATTACATTTTTCTTATGGAAATAAGAGCTTTCGTCTTATATTTATGGGTAAATATGTTTATTATTATGTGGCTTATATGGTTGTTCTATGCTTGTCATTTATGTTGCTTATATGTTGTTTATGAATGTGTTTCATGACAGTAATGGTGTATGGATCTCATCATGTTTTGATTAGTAAATGAATGAACAGTGACTCTATGAACAAATAGATGGTAATCTATTTAGTGTGATAAGGAAACAATGCTTCTTAGCAATTCTCAGATAATTATGAGACCCTGATGCTCAAATATGTTGTTTAAACCTGTAGATTACATATTTGTGACATGTTTGACGAAATGCATGTTACTGCTAGTAGGGCTTCATTCAAGTCCTTATTAAATTAATTGGATGTGTATCATTATTCCACTGTTATCTTTCATTCCTAAAAGTTTCATGGAGTTATGGGTAGAGATCTAAGTTGTGTGACTGAAAAAGTGGCACAGAAATTAGGGTTGCAGGCTCAGAACTACTGGGAAACGTCGACAGTCAGATGCATGCCCATGTTGTGCGAGTGACTAGAGGTTTCCAATAGCACTTTTTTCTTTGTCAAGGGAGTGACTAGGCAATTTATGCACTGAAAGGTCAGTCTATATCATGGGATAGCCTCCTAGAAGGCTTGGATGGCTCCTGGGTATCCTGTAGTAGGTGCAGAAGGTATGTGTTGTGTTTCGTCGATTCCACTTCCTTAACTAAAACATAGGGAGTTGAATCATATCATAGTAATTCTTCATCACATGTTTACCCAAGTTGGTTGGTTACTTGGGTAGATGTGGGAGGAGGGTGTTACAAAGTGGTATTAGAGCATGGTTCAATACTTGGACTGAATGGGCAGAACGTGGTTGTCATGCATACATGTCAGTTGCATATGTGTTCTTTATGTTTTTGTATTATGTGCTTGTTGTGTGTGAATGGTAATGGTCATTGTTACAGTTTTGTTTCCATGTAGAGTTGATGACGTTGGTATTTGGATGCATTAGTCATGAATGCATGTTGGTTGTATATGCATTTGTTATGCATGTCAGTGTCTATATGTTGTTATGTATAAATTATTATCGGAATAGTTTTCGTGCATGAGGTCATTGTATGGATTTTAGGTCATCATGATGTTTTTGGTATATTATGATGCAAATGTGTTAGCTAAGGTAAAGCAAGAGATGAAGATCGTCAAAGTGAGGTTGCAGCACTGGCCCTCGGGGTAAGAGCATATTGTCATGTAGGTTTGTATGTTGGGCATGCGGGTATGTAGGTTAAGGTTTGTTATAAGTATTGTGGTTATGTATTCATTTCTTTCTAGTGATGTTATGGTAGATGTTAGTTAATAAATGTGATCATATGTAAATGTGTTGGTTAGTAATGCATGGTATTAACTCTATGACTATGTTATATGTTGTTGATGGTTATGTTATATGATTAACTTCTTGTTGTTATATGTTAGTTAGCTTGATGATTAGGGTTATTTCATTTAAGATCTTGATGTTATATGTATCTCGTTAATATATATTTTCCTATGCAAATGGTTATGGTTACGATATTTAGGTATGATCCAAATATTTATGATATTGTGTCATACTAATTTGGAATGACGATGCAGATGTAATTGTTATGCATGAATGACAATTGTTTGTGAACTTATGAGATGAACATGTTAGCTAGTTACTTTTATGGATATAATTACCTTATTTATGTTTGAGTTGGTGTGTTGTGAATTTATATCATGCTAAACTATATTGATTGTGCAAAAAAGATAGCCTCCCATGAGATACATTAAGGTATGAGTTTGCTTATGTCCTTTATTTGGATTTGATTCTGTTGTCTATTTGGTGTTTGAGTGTTTGGTGTCTATTATGTCATCTATATTTTGTTTGAATGTTCATTTATTGCATGATATGAGCATGTGTCTATAATATTTCATGAAGTAATGATCTTGTTTTAGGACGGTGGTACAAAAATAATATGTGTTGAGATAGTTGATGTGTCCTTGAGAATAAGTAGGTGATAGTTGTAGTATTATGATTTTGACTATTAGTTGATTATGAAATGGTTGTTAGTCTTGGTAGAGGCTAATTTTATTTAATAGATATGATGTCTTGATATTTGGAACATGTAATTGACATGTGTGAACATGATACCCGGGCTAACCTCTCTAGGCCCATATTAACACTTTCTAAGTTGCATATAAAATGCCTTCCTAATTTAATCAACACAATTTTCAAACCTGGGTAACTTCTATTTTTCATGCGGAACCCACAATCTCCTTATTCTTGTGCATATAGGCATGCATCTCCATTTTCTTGCTCCAATAACTCTCAATCAGTCTTAAAGCGCTCGGCCCTTATCAAAAGCACCTCATTTTAATTGATACAACCTTGTATAAGAATTTGATCCTTCAACAATACTTTATGACTATAAACCATAGACTTTTACCCATTTCGTGGGTTGATTTAATATATCAGATTCAAAGCCAATCTTCGACTCTTACAAGTTATAACTACAATTTTTAATATATCCACCTCATCAGATTTCAATTCTGTGGTTTAAGTCCAATAAGCCACACAGCGACCCATATAAATATATTAACCCCTATCATTCGCTTCTAAGGGTGAACTTCAATAATCACATATATGCTCACGGCTTGCTATAATATATATCAACATTCTCCAAGTCAAAGGTTATAAACATTAATATAAAACCTCGATCCCATTTAATATTTAAACCTCAACTGTTAACACAATGTATTCGGGCCCACAATAATTATTAACCAACCTCATTAAACTTCACTCATTACGCAACGTGACCACCGTAGATCTGCCAGCTCCTTTGATCGAACAGGTATAACGCATATCGCGTTTTTTTAACCCTCGAACCTTAACGCTCAAAAATTACGCGACATTCGTGGTTTTTCGAAACCACCTCTGGCTTACGTGTAAAACACTAATGCATATTGCGTTTTTTTAACAAAATCAACTTACCAATTTTAAAAAGCGTGAGACCGCTGGTTTTCTGTCTCCGGTTTTACTGTTCTTCATTCACAGTTCCGTTACTCCGCTCAAGGTTCCGTCCTAACTCCTTTGAATTTGCATCTTTAATACAATCCATGGTATTTCAATTCGAACGTATGATAGTCGTTTGGAGCAAAGCACTCGTCATTTATTCAACACCCCTCTGTTCATTCATCAATGCAGGAATGGACTTCTACGTTAAGCTTCTGTGGTTTTTATACAATAAAACCATAAATGGGCAACTGCAAGTCATGGAAATTTTAAACCGTTGCTCATATCATTGTATTGTAATTACATGATAAAATGCGTAATTAAACCATCGCCAACATTCCAAATTCATTCAATTACACACACAAATTCATCCACTTGGCAATTCTGCCACAGAGTTATATTAATATCAATTGGAATTCTGAGAAGATAAAAAACTCTCGCACAGAGACCAATAATTCTAATTCCCCTACAATATAATAAATCAGAAATTTGAATTCAACAGTAATATTGAGTTTTCCATGATATATAGGATGCCAATTAAATCCCCCATCACAAGGTCTATTCACACAAATTTCGGTCAATCAAAGCATACAAAATTTTGAATCAATTCTTCTTATATAATAAAATCAAATTACATAACCTTCCCTGGTCCTGGCCTGATCTTCCATTTGATGGCCCTTATATCCTCCTACTCTGCCTCTATTCTCCAACTCCTCTATTTCATGCTTACATTTATACAAAAGATAAATGAATCGATTCAGCTCCCTCACAGCTCGACAACCCTTGAAATTCTTAAAAATCCTAAATTTAGACTCAACTCCTAAAATTATTGAAACTGATCCTAAAATTACTCTTAACCCTCTATTATCTCTTCATATTCCTAACTGTTCACCTTTCTCTCATGTTCTCCAATGGTTGGAGAACATTTACAATTCCTCACCATTTTATTCAAAATACTAACAATTACATGAGAATTTAAAAACATGAGACCCCCCTATGTCTTATAAAAATACAAAGTTTTTCTTTGTGCCTAATGCCCCTGCATCAGACTCCCAAGGTTCAAATTGTTCATGATCTCCTGATCATGTGTCTCTGATCTTTGCCTCCTGGATCCCATACTCTATTTTTCTGTTGTCCAACATGTTAGAAAATTAAATATTACAGAGCAATGCAACACATAAAATATGTGGAAAATACAAGCACACAAAACACATAAAACCAAAGAGACACAGATATACGTGGTTCACCCAGTTTGGGCTACGTCCACCCCGAACAGCCAGTCCTTCCTTTCTATTATCCAGCAAAATTAAGAGACAAAACCTACAGCAAATCCGCTATAATATCCTTTGTTCTCTCTCACAGTCTCCCTATCTATTTCTTGCTCAGAGAATACACACATATTACACAGCCGCAATACAATACCCTCATAAAAGTGAGGGGTTGCCTTCTAGGGCAAAAAACCCTAAACTAAACATAACTTCTACCGTCAGATCATCCGCCTAATGAACGGCCCAGATTGACTAGAAATTACTATACTTTTACAAGGCAATTTTACATCTATTTTTATCTTTGGGGGCGCCCTGAATCCCCGTCTGGGACCACACTGCCCCCCAAAACCATAACTTAGGCCTCTGTATCTTCAAATTCTGCACCCCCCCCGCGTGAAAGGGTGTACAATTTTCCTACGGTATACATCCAGCTAAAAAACAAGGATCTCTGAATCAGGAAGAAAATCAGGCTCCACACCCAACAATATCCCACTTGGAGACTGATTGTAGCAACTCCACCGCTACTTCATTTGATGGACAATGACTCCTCTTTGGACCTGGCTGTTCCTCATCTTCATCATCATCCTTGAAGACCAATTGAAACTGAGCACATTTTCAGTTTCTCCCTGGTTATAACTTTTGTTAGCATATCTGCAGGATTCTGGCTAGTGTGTATCTTTTCCAGCTTCAACTCTCCATCTTCCAATACTAACCATATGAAATGGTACTTGAGATGTATGTGTTTAGTCCTAGAATGAAATGTTGAGTTCTTTGCAAGATGAATGGCACTTGGCTATCACTGTATAACGTGCTCATATCATGCTTCTTACCCAATTCACCCATAAGCATTTGTAACCAAATCATTTCTTTACTAGCCTCTGTAGCAGCAACATACTCTGCTTCTGTTGTTGAAAGTGCAACAACACTTTGGATTTTTGAAACCAAACTAACATCTATTCCACCTACAGTGAATACATATCCTGTAGTGCTCCTCCTGTTATCTTTGTCACCTGCCATATTTGCATCAACATATCCCTGTAGAGCAATGTTTGAACCACCAAAGCATAATGCTTGATTTGTGGTACCTCTCAAATATCTGAGAATCCATTTTACTGTCATCCAATGTTCTTTTCCTGGATTATTCATGTACCTGCTTACAACTCCCACTGCATGTGCAATATCAGGCCTTGTGCAGACCATTGCATACATTAAGCTTCCAACCGCTGATGCATATGGAACTTTAGACATATAATCCATGTCTTCTTGGGTCTTTGGGCACATCTCCTTACTAAGTTTGAAATGGCTAGCAAAAGGTGTACTAACTGGTTTTGCATTCTGCATATTAAATCTTTTCAACACCTTCTCTATGTACTCATTCCGAGACAATGTTAATTTGTGATTTTTCCTGTCTCTAGTTATCCTCATACCAAGGATTTGTTTTGCAGCTCCCAAATCCTTCATTGCAAATGAATTTGCCAATTTTCTTTTGAGCACATTTATTTCCTGCATGTTAGACCCTGCAACAAGCATGTCATCTACATACAATAAAAATATAATATAGCTACCATCATTTTTCCTTTTCAGATAAACACAATGATCAGAGTGACATCTAGTATAACCTTGTTCATACATAAACTTGTCAAATTTTAGATACCACTGCCTTGGAGCCTGTTTTAAGCCATACAAGCTCTTCTTTAACCTGCACACCAATTTTTCTTTCCCTTTTACCTCATATCCTTCTGGTTGCTGCATGTATATCTCTTCCTCCAAATTTCCATGGAGAAATGTTGTCTTTACATCTAACTGTTCAAGATGTAAATCTTCCGCTGCTACAAGACTTAAAACAGTTCTGATTGAATTCATTTTAACAACAGGAGAAAATATTTCATCAAAATCAATACCTTTCTTCTGTGCAAAACCCTTCACCACAAGTCTAGCTTTGTACCTCTGTTTTCCTCCATCTTCTTCCTTCAGCCTGTAAACCCATTTATTCTGCAATGCAGTTTTACCTGCAGGCAACCTGACTAAGTCCCAAGTCTGGTTATGCATTAAGGAGTCCATCTCTTCTTCCATGGCTAGCTCCCACTTCTTCCCGCTTTCAACCTGCATTGCTTCTTCATAACATTCAGGTTCACCAGAATCAGTCAACAATAAATAATATAATGAAGGAGAGTATCGTTCAGGGGGTCTACTTATCCTGGTATATCTTCTAACACCACTTTCAGGTGTTTGAGGTGCCTGTTGCTGTTGTGGTGGTTGATGCTGCTGTGGTTGTTGATTATTATTATTTTCAGGCACCTTTACTTTTTTAGTTATCTCATCAAGAACCGCGTATTCCTTGCTTTCTTTTTCTTGTTTCTTTTCCTGCAGCTGATTATTATACAAGACTTTTTCATTGAATATTACGTCTCTGCTCCTAATGATTTTGTGATTTTCATAATCATATAAGCGATAAACAAAATTATTAGCACCATATCCAATAAAGGTACATTTCTTTGATTTTGCCTCAAGATTTGTTCTATTTTCTTTATTAATATGGACAAAGGCCTCACAACCAAATGGATTTAAAAAAGAGTAGTTTACCTTTTTACCTGTCCATGCTTCCTTTGGAATACCACCATCCAAGGAACTTGAAGGCCCTCTATTTATTAGATAAACAACAGTATCTATAGCATCTGCCCAAACTTGTAAAGGCAATCCTACATGCAATCTCATGCACCTTGCATGTTCCATGATTGTTCTGTTCATCCTTTCTGACACACCATTTTCTTGTGGTGTTCTTGTAACTGTATTTTCTCTATGAATTCCATGCTCTGAACAGTACCTATCAAACTCTTTGCTGCAATATTCACCTCCATTGTTTGATCTGAGACACTTTAACTTCTTTCCTATCTCAATCTCGACCAAAGCTTTCCATTTCTTGAAAGTATCAAATACATCAGATTTATTTTGAATACAATAAATCCAAGTTTTTCTAGTTTCATCATCAATAAATGTAACATAATAGCGAGAGCCACCGAGATATGATACCTGAGCAGGTCCCCATACATATGTATGCACAAGCTCTAATTTTTCTCTCTTCTTTTCTTTCCCAACTCTGCGAAATCTAACTCTCTTTTGTTTTCCATAAATGCAATTCTCACAGAAATCCAAATCAACATTCTTCAAAAATGGCAACAAATTTCTTGAGTGAAGAATATTCATCCCCTTCTCACTCATATGTCCGAGCTTATGATGGCATAATGCTGCATCTGCTACTTTGGAAGTTAAAGCATTAACATAATTATAAATACCATTGCATAAATACAATGTACCAACCTTTTCACCTTTTGCTATTACCAGGGCTCCTTTGGTGACCTTCCAAGTTTTATTCGTGAAAGTTGTAACACAACCTTCACTGCCTAACTACCCTGTTGAAATCATATTTTTCTTTAGATCTGGAACATGCCTTACCTCCTTTAATAGCCATTGTTTTCCATTCTACTGTTTTACAAGAGCCTTACCCATTCCAACAATTTTACAGGGTTTATCATCGCCCAAACGAACTTGTTCAAAATCTCCTTGAACATAGTCATGAAAATATTTCTTATCAGGTGCGGCATGGAATGAAGCCCCTAAATCTACAACCCAAGAATCAATAAAATTTTTGAAAGAAAGAATCAAAGCATCTTGTAACACATCACCTGTCACATTTGCTTCATGATTGTTTTCTTGCATCTCCTTCTTTTCCCTTCCGAGATCTACAGTCTCTCTTTAGGTGTCCTTTCTTTCCGCATTTCCAAAGACATCATCCCCTGATCCTGACTGATCCTGCCTTCTTCACTGCATCTAGACATCCCTGAGTTCTTCCATTTTACTCCCTCTCCCCACTCTACTTTCAAAGCATTACCCGATGTCTCACCAGAGCTTTTCCGGTCGCATTTCCTCACTAAGGATAGCACCAACAACATCATCAAACTTTAAAGTACTAGATCCAGAGACAGAGTTACTAATGGCCATTACTAAACCATTCCAACTCTCTGGCAATGAGCACAAGAATAAAAGAGATCTAACTTCATCATCAAATTTTACCCCTACAGAACTTAACTGGCTGGTAACTGTATTAAAATCATTTAAATGGTCTGCAACAGATCCACCTTCCGACATCTTCATATTAAATAGTCGTTTCATAAGAAATACCTTGTTTGAGGCTGAGGGTTTTTCATATAGTTTCGCCAATGTCTGCATCAAACCCTATGTTGTTGTTTCCTTCGAAATATTGAAGGCGATTGACACCGCAAGGCACAACCGTACTGTTCCGAGTGCCTTTCTATCGAGAATGTTCCATTCTGCGTCTGTCATGGCCACCAACTTCTTTGCTTTTCCGTTCAATGGTAGGTACAGATCTTTCTGATACAGATAATCTTCCATCTGCATCTTCCACAATGGGAAGTTTTGGCCGTTAAATTTCTCGACCCTAAAATTAGCATCTTCCACCATTACTCCCACTCGAACTAGGAACCCTTCTTTCCTGCGAGTTTATCAGCCAAATATACCTTCGGATCTGATACCAGTTGTTAGAAAATTAAATATTACAAAGCAATGCAACACATAAAATATGCGGAAAATACAAGCACACAAAACACATAAAACCAGAGAGACACAGATATACGTGGTTCACCCAGTTTGGGCTATGTCCACCCCGAACAGCTAGTCCTTCCTTTCTATTAGCTAGCAAAATGAAGAGACAAAACCTACAGCAAATCCGCTGTAGTATCCTTTTTTCTCTCTCACAGTCTCCCTATCTATTTCCTGCTCAGAGAATACACACACATTACACATCTGCAATACAATACCCTCATAAAAGCGAGGGGTTTCCTTCTAGGGCAAAAAACCCTAAACTAAACATAACTTCTACCGTCAGATCATCCACCTAATGAATGGCCCAAATTGACTAGAAATTAATATACTTTTACAAGGCAATTTTACATCTATTTTTGGCTTCGGGGGCACCGGGGGACCGCTGGCCCCCGGACCCCACGGGGGGGACAAGTCCCCCCTGCGTGCAAGGGTGCACAATTTTCCTGTGGTATACATCCAGCTAAAAAACAAGGATCTCTGAATCAGGAAGAAAATCAGGCTCCACACCCAACACAACAGCTGCATCATCCTTCAATTTTTCTTCTCCAGGTCTCCATATCTTGTTCTGCACCTTACCTCCAGCTATGATTTCACAATCTCTTATTGTCTTTCCTTTGAAAAAATTCTTTTGCTTTCTTGTTTTTTCCTGCTACTTCGAAGACACATTCATCATCAGTCTTCTGATGTTTTCAATTTCTTTGTCCAGCTTATCTTCTAGTTAGAATCTCCTCTGCCCACTGTTGTTGCTTTCAATCCCTGTTGCTACCAATATTGCTACTCTTGTTGTTACTGTTGTTACTTCCCCGATTGTTGCTCCAGCTACCACTGTGGGTGTTGCTGCCTTCCAAACTTCCTGTCCCTCTGCAACAATTTTATTTTCCTCATCATCTGCAAATTTACCTTTAGAAAAAAATCATCAATTAATTTTCTTCCTGTAGTAACGTACTCATTCAGTATACTAGTAAACATAAGCAAAATTGTCAAACTAGTATCTGCCCCTATTTCTTTCACAGCTTCAGGAAATTTCACTCTAGTGTCTGCAATCTCTTTCTCTTCTTCAAATGCTTCCAGCAAAAATTTCAGCCACCTCTTCTGTACTTGTTTCCCATCCTCAATATGCTGCAAATTAATTTCAGCATCTTCTTCTTCTTCTTGGACAATCTTCAGTAATTGTCCTCTATCCGCTTGATTGATTCTGGCAATCAAATTAAGTTCTCCCAACTCTGCATTGTCAGCTCCTATTAGAATAAAATCCTGATTCTCCCTTACTGTAGTAGCTCTAAAAATATATCCTCCAGTCTATTCTTGATCAATCAAACAAGCCAATTCTTCCTTGTCACCAACATTAACAAGTTTCTGCATATGAGACATGACTGTCTCATCTTCTTTCTTCTGCAAAATTTTTTCTTCTCTCAAGACAACTCCAAGAGATGGATTTTCCTCTGCAATACCTGTGAACATAAATAAATTGTCAAAATTAAAATCACAAGACCCAATGGTATCAATTGATGATCCAGTCACCAATTCTTCTTCCTACAATTCTAAGTCTCTGTCAAGACTCAGAAATTATTCACTGTCCTTCTTCTCAGCTTCTAGAGTTATCTCCATTTTTCCAATCATCATGTTAAAATGATGACCCTTCACTATGTTTTCAGCCAACACAGTTTCTCTTTCATTCAATTCTCTGACACTTTTCATTGGTTTTTCCCCTTTGCCTGCATAATTAACACATGAATCATCAGCATTAAATTATAAGGTCTCAATGCCTCTTCCTCCTCAGACAGCACATCAGTATGTTGTTATGAGTTTCCTTCCAATTCCTCTGTCAGCACATCAGTATGCTGATTTGCATCCTCCATGAGACTGTCATCTAGTCTCTCCTTCTTTCCATCATCTGCTTCATGAATGCCCTTCTATTGTGATTCACCAAAATGAACTTCTTCATTTTTCTGAATCATTTTCTTATCCTCTGTTCTCTGATTGTCATTCATGACAATTTTCTTGCCTTGCTTCTTCAGCAAATTCTCTTGTGTGTAAGTTCTTTGTTTCTCCAACTCTCTTCTTTGAAAACCCAACCTTCTATACAATTCGACAACTTCAATTGGAGTAGACTTTGGGAACCTCACACAACCTTTTATACATGCACTTGTTCTTGCCTCAATATTCTGTTGAATATTCTCATTGGACTCCTTTGTCTTCATGTCTTCCTCCTAAGATCTTACTATCTCAGTATTAATCTGAACATATTTCAGATTCAATTTCTCCTCCTCAAAAAACTTTGAAGTTTTCTCATTTCCCTGTGATGTACCTGCAAACATACACAACTCTTTAGTTTTAAAACCACAAGAATTTTCAGTGGTTGCTTTCTCAAGCACTTCCCTTTGAACAGATCTGCATGTGGAATCTTCAAATTCCATTCTTGACTCAATAACTCTGAGTTCCTCTTCCTCTGTAGAACCTTTCATCACCTCAGAATGGTCAAAATCAAAAATACAAGTCTTTACATCATCCAACTGATCTGGACTTGTCCAATAACTTAGGAAATCATCAATGATTTTCTCTTCAGCAAGACAAGCTTCTTGCTGCATTAAGTCTTCACCATGCATCACAAGATCTCTTGCAAATCTCCATTCTTCATTTTTTCTCTGTTTTGCTTCACAAACAGAAATTTATTTTCTCAACTTAGCTGTCTTGATTTCTTCCTTCAATAAGGCAATCTCCTTTTGCCTCAACCTCAACTGTAATGGTTGCCAATTCACTCTCTTCTTCATGAGCCAACCAACTCTCTAGATTTCCTCTATCCTATTTTCCAGTTTATTAAATTTTTCTATGATCTCAGCTATCTCTTTCCACCATTCTGCATCAGTCAACCACTGCCTTATGCCATTTGCCTTGGCATCTTCTTTCTCTTTTCCATTGTGGCCTCTCTCAGAACCTATACAATCTATGCTATGGCTATCAGTAGCCATTTTCTCCTCCAAGAGTTCTTCACTCACAAGTTTCACTAAGCCTCTGCAACAGCAAGCTCTCTTGCTGCAACTTACGTCACCAATCCTTTCCTCTGGATCTAGGCTCTTGGCAAGTATTGGTCCCCTGTCTGTTGGAACCTTTTGAGCACTCTCTTCTGCTCTCTCTAGGTTTCACTATACAACTTTTCAAGAAAACATATGTTCTTCCTTCATCCAACCTCTATTGGGAATCCTCCAGGTTCTGCCACACTTTCTTCTTCACCTTAGAATCCTCTGCTGGACTTTTTTATCACTGCTCTCAAAGCTATGATCCGCCTTTGCTGAGATTCTTCAATTGTCTGCAATCTAAAATTTGCAAACAATTCTTCAAACCAGAGTTAAACACTGCTCATCAACTCATCTTCTCTTGATAACACTGCAATTGTCCTCCTTATTCAACCTTTAGCTGAATATCAGGTTCACTGCCATCATCATCAAAACTCTGTCTTCACTTTTCTACAACCATCATCCTGCAATCATATATCTCAAATCAGATTTAAAATTATTTTACCTACAAGATCCCTGCATTATCTTGTTCTTCATTCATTTTTTCAAATCCTGTTCACTGCAATTATGTGTACTTTGCTTATCAGATTTCAGAATCTGATCTTCTTCCTTCTTCTCTCATCACACATTCAGAGTTAATTACAAAAATCCTTTTTCTTCAAACAGAGCTATCCCTGATGCTCTGATACCACATGATGCCCGAGATAACCTCTCTGGGCCCATATTAACACTTTCTAAGCTGCATATAAAATTCGTTCCTAATTTAATAAACACAATTTTCAAACCTAGGCAACTTCTATTTTTCATGCAGAACCCACAATCTCCTTATTCTTGTGCATATAGACATGCATCTCCATTTTCTTGCCCCAATAACTCTCAATCAGTCTTAAAGCGCTCGGCCCTTATCAAAAGCACCTCATTTTAATTGATACAACCTTGTATATGAAGCTGATCCTTCAACAATACTTTATGATTATAAACCATAGACTTTTACCCATTTCGTGGGTTGAATTAATATATCGGATTCAAAGCCAATCTTCGACTCTTACAAGTTATAACTACAATGTTTAATATATCCACCTCATCAGATTTTAACTATGTGGTTTAAGTCCAATAAGCCACACGGTGACCCATATAAATATATTAACCCCTATCATTCGCTTCTAAGGGTTAACTTCAATAATCACATATATGCTCATGGCTTGCTATAATATATATCAACATTCTCCAAGTCAAAGGTTATAAACATTAATATAAAACCTCGATCCCATTTAATATTTAAACCTCAACTGTTAACACAATGTATTCGGGCCCACAATAATTATTAACCAACCTCATTAAACTTCGCTCATCACGCAACATGACCACCGTAGATCTCCCAGCTCCTTTGATCGAAAAGTTATAACGCATATCGCATTTTTTTAACCCTCGAACCTTAACGCTCAAAAATTACGCGACATTCATGGTTTTTCGAAACCACCTTTGGCTTACATGTCAAACTCCGACGCATATCGCATTTTTTTAACAAAATCAACTTACCACTTTTAAAAAGTGCGAGACCGCTAGTTTTCTGTCTCCGGTTTTACTGTTCCTCATTCATGGTTCCGTTACTCCGCTCAAGGTTCTGTCCTAACTCCTTTGACTTCACATATTTAATACAATCCATGGTATTTCAATTCGAACGTATGATATTCCTTTGGAGCAAAGCCCTCGTCATTTAATCAACACCCCTCTGTTCATTCATCAATGCAGGAATGGACTTCTACATTATGCTTATGTGGTTGTTATACAATAAAACCATAAATGGGAAACTGCAAGTCACGGATATGTTAAACCGCTGCTCATATCATTGTATTGTAATTACACAATAAAATGTGTAATTAAACCATCGCCAGCATTCAAAATTCATTCAATTACACACACAAATTCATCCACTCGGCAATTCTGCCACAGAGTTATATTAATATCAATTGGAATTCTGAGAAGATAAAAATCTCTCGCACAAAGACCAATAATTCTAATTCCCCTACAATATAATAACTCATAAATTCAAATTAAACTATAATATTGATTTTTCCATGATATACAAGACACCAATTAAATCCCCCATCACAAGGTCTATTCACACAAATTTCGGTCAATCAAAGCATACAAAATTATGAATCAATTCTTCTTATATAATAAATTCAAATTACATAACCTTCCCTGGTCCTGGCCTGATCTTCCGTTTGATGGCCCTTCTATCCTTCTAATCTGCCTCTATTTGATGCTTACATTTATACAAAAGATAAATGAATCGATTCAGCTCCCTCACAGCTCGACAACCCTTGAAATTCTCAAAAATCCTAAATTTAGACTCAACTCCTAAAATTATTGAAACTGATTCTAAAATTACTCTTAACCCTCTGATATCTCTTCATATTCCTAATTGTTCACCTTTCTCTCATGTTCTCCAATGGTTGGAGAACATTTACAATTCCTCACCATTTTATTCAAAATACTAACAATTACATGAGAATTTAAAAACATGAGACCGCCCTATGTCTTATAAAAATACAAAGTATTTATTTGTGCCTACTGCCCCTGCATCAAAACAGTTGCAGGGAAACAAGCCTGGTATTAGCATGACAAGGTAATAGTTTATGTGTTTATATAACTAATAATGGGCGATATGACAGTACATAGTAGGACTCGATTTCAGCAAGGAAAAAGAAAGGAATCGGGTAAAAATTCCTTTGGTAATGTTTGGGAACCCCAATTCTAAATGAATGAGCGCTTGCATGAATAAAGGAAGTATTCTTAACCCTAATATTGTATGGAATTATGTGGACATGTGTTATATTTATGAACATGTATTTGACAGGTATGACAGTTGGCTTCTAGTTATGGTTGTTTTCGTCAAGGGATTGGAATCCCTTGAGAGATGATGTATGTATGTGTTCAAATACAAGGCATTGTGCCTGCAATAAAAAGTTAAGGTAACTATTATATTGTATATTTATGTTATACACTGGCAGTTATGTGTTTATGGTTGTATGATGCATGGGATTGCATGGACAAAGAGACTACCATGAAATCTTTGAAAAGGCTCAGGTTGAGATTTCCCTTGGAAGCTTTGGAACCCATGGAGGATTGAGTCATGGTGTTTGTGGCTAGCCTTGTGCTTTCAGTCTTTTATGATTTGTTTGTGTTTGAAAAAATTTTATTTTATGTCCAGTGCAAGGCCTTGCCACTTTGTTGCAGTGTTGTATTGCTTTTGGTTTTTCATGGTCTTCTTCTTGTTTGTTCTTGTTCTTTCCTTTTATGCTTTGAGAGCCTTGGGAATTGGTTGGAAAATAGGAAAGTTGATGGAGCTCGGGGATATTTTTGTGGTACCCAATAGGTAATGTAAGGCCTGAATGAAGCTCAGTGCATGAGTGAGGGAAGTTGAAGGCAAGAGTACGAAATTCGGTTGCACTGGTTGGGTCTATTGTGGTAAATAGACAATTTCAGTACAAGCATGAGAAAGGAAACAAAAAAGGTAAATTAAATTGATCTAAGGTGTCGGATTCCTTGGCTATGTTGGAAACAATTTTTCTCAATGTTGTGCATGGTGTGCACAGATAAAGGAAGTTCTCTTAACCTTGACCTTATGTTATTTGGTAATTATGTTGTGATCATGATTATTCTGATGTCTATATATGTATATATGTATGTATGATGTTGTCCGACAGGGTTGTCAGTGGTCATGATTGTTTTATGTTGATATTTCTATGTATATATGAATGCATGTATGTTTTTCTCTTGTGGATCATTCTTGTATGTTTCTATGTATGTCAAGGATCACTCTTGTGGAGGAATTATTGCTTATGCAAGTGAATGGTATGAAGAGGTTCTTGGTCTCTTGAGGAATCAAGTGGGAAGAGTAACCCTGACATATCTATGAGGTCAGTATCATGTGGATAGTAATTTATATTATGTTTTTATACTATGCATGTTTTTTGGCCATGTAATACTGAGAGATACATCTGCAAAATGAAAACAACGTGATCCGCAGCATACTAGGATAAGCATGGATAGTGGAAAGACACTAGAAGCAAGGTTTCTTTGTGGAGTCAGTGTGTGGTATATGGATGTGAAGTACTAGTTTTTTGTATATGTTGCGCATTTTGTATATTCAAAGATTGTACCTATGGTGATGTGTACATGTAACAGATGTATTATTGTGTACATATGATGTTGTATGCATGTTGTATATATGGTGTTTTGCGCATGTTGGATATGTAGTGTTCTGTACATATGGTGCTATGTACATGTTTTATATGCAAGGTTATGTACATGTAGTGTTGTTTGTGTATTCTACATATGGTGTTATGTGCATGATTTTGCATGTGGTGTTGTGTGCATGTGGTGTTGTGTACATGATGTACATGTGATGTTGTGTGCCGATGATATTGTGTACTTGTCGTGCATGTGGCATTGTGTACATGTGGTTTCGTGTACATGTTGTGCATGTGGTGTTGTGTACATGTGGTATTGTGTACAAATTTTATAGATGGTGTGGTCTACATTTGGCATTTTGTAGGTGGTGCCGTGTACATGTGATGTTGTGCACACATTATGCGGGTAGTGATGTGTACAAGTGGTATTGTGCACATGTTGTGCATATGGTACTCATATACATGTGGTATTGTGTGCATGTCATACATGCTATGTTGTGAGCATGCAATACTATGTATGTGCATGGTGTAGTCATGGTATCATGACATGTGCATTCGTTGTGTTGTACTTTGTATATGTATATGTATTGTGTTGTGTTGTACACCGGATGTAGGTGTATGTGTTGTTTTGTATTGTACACCAGGTGTAGGTGTATGTGTTTTATGCCAGTGTAGGTGTATTTATTGTGTTTTATTGTACACCGGGTGTAGGTGTATGTATTTTGTCGTGTTGTACACCAAGTGTAGGTTTATGTATTGTATGTCGGTGTGGGTGTATGTATTGTGTGGTGTTGTATGTCGTGTGTGGATGTATGTCTTGTGATGTACCATTGTGTGTATATGTACGTGATTAAAGAGAAGCAAAGGAACTGGGTGCTTTCCGAGTGTGGCAACCGATCCGGTATGGGTACAAAATAACAAAGGAAGAAGTAAGGATCAATGAAGGGTGAGTATCGGTATTTTGTTTTTATTACGCATGTGATCTGTGATTTTGACTTATGATGGTTACATGTGATTTATGATTATGGTTTATGATGATTTCATGTGATTCATGATTTTAATTTATGATGGTTACATTTTGAGCTAACTGGATGTGATATGTTTATACATGATGACTAATCAAACAACCAGTTTGACTTGTTGTGACAAGAAGTAAACAGGATTTCAAGTGTACCTTATTGAAGAGATACCAATGAGGTATGATTTGAATATATTTCAAATTATTTTGAATAAAATGGAAATTATGTTCTTGGTACAGGAAAGCATGCAATGCTCAGTTGGGTGGTTGAAACTGACTGCAACAATTAGTAGCAGAAAAATGAATTGGGACAAACAACAGTATGTTGGTAAAGCACTTCAGGAGCAAGGCCATTTTGGGACACTGGTACCCAATAGTGTCAATTGATTTCCATGATCATGCTATGACCGATATAATGGTTTTGAGGAAGGGACATGCCTTATTTTTGGATATTTCAGGGCGAGGAAATAGATCCAAGAGAGGGGTTGCCCAAGGGACTGTATAACAGAGAAAGGGATGCCTGCAGAACTTGGAAGGTGTGTGACTGCACGGAAGGGGGTGAACAGATTTCTCGAGGGATTGTGTAGTAGAGAAGGGAAGGTCGTGGATGGATTTTTTTTTCATTAGCATTGCCATATGGAATCATATGCACATTGGGAGTGTACCCTAGAACAATGAGTCGATAATTGTTCACTGAGATGACAAGTAGTGCAGGATTGTAGCATTGATATTCGATGCAGCTTTGACTTTAGCAGTGGATTCTGGACTTAATAGAAAGGAGGTAAATATTAGTATTACTTTGAGGATGGAGGTGTGAACCTTTGGATCCCTTATTGCAGATGCAGGCATAATATCATTTTATTTGTTGGTTGAGAAAATGTGCATATGTGTATATGTGTATGTTATTGTAAATATTGTATCGAGTTGGATTTATAAAGCTCCATAGACCATATGGTTATTTGATGGTTGAAGCAAATGTGCATGAGCATATGTGGTTGTTATTGTAAATATTGTAATGAGTTGTGTTATAAAGCTCCAGTAAGAAATATGTTGTTATGTTTCAGCAATGGTCTTTGTAAATACTGCAACAAGTCGTGTTATAAATCTCCATGCGAAGTATGTTTTGGTTTTAATTAGTCTTGTCGGTTTTAGGTGCCACTGAACACTTATGACAGTGTTCCCCCAAAGTGGAGGGTTTTGTAACAGCCTTGGTCAAAAATCCATGTAAAAAAACATAGGACCAAAGTCATGGGACATGTATTCCAAGCTGAATGGTGAGAAAAAACATCCTAGTGGGTGTCACTTTGGTTTACTATGGCTAGAAAGAAAATTGGAAAAGGCTTTGGAAAGGAAAAGAAGCATTAATGGAATTTTATTTATGAAAATGAAGGAAAATAGGAGAAAATGGAGGTGAAAGATCATAGGTTGCATGTGAGGAGTAAAATAATGGAAAGTGAATAAAATATAGGCCTAATTGATCAAAATTCTTCTAAGGATCAGTTGGTAATATTTTGACAGGTTTTGGTGTAGTTATCTTCTATTATCTCTCTCTCTCATACTCTTGGAAACTTAGAGTTTCTTGGAGCACTCTTGGAGGAGTGTGGCATACTTGGGATTTAGAGCAACAAGGAAAAGTAAAGGTAAGAAATCACAAGAGGACATCGAGATCAAAAATTACAGCTATATTCCTTTGCAGGTATCGAGTTTCATGTATGGTTTCCTTGCTAGTTTAAGCATACATGGTACATGCATGTGGTTTATTGGTTATGATTTGTCATTGGCATGGAGGATTTCCTGGATTTACAGTGATTATTCCTATCCTTGCCATTTTCTGGATAGCCATGGTGTTGTGGGTTTATTTCAATTTTGTTTCTAGTTGGTTCTCATGTGCCTTTGGCTATGGGTTGAGTTATTAGTTCCTGGATCCTTGGTTGGAAAAACACTCTTGAGCCCTGTAATAGCTTGGGTTGAGTTACTATTCTTGGATCCTTGGTTGGAAAAATGCTCTGGAGCCCTTGATGGGTTGAGTTAATAGTACTAAAGCCTTGGTCGGAACAAATTCTCTGAAGCCCTGGACAGCTTGGGTGGAGACCAATCTGGTGATGGTTGAGATGTCCAACAGTGAGGTGGAATCACTGGTTGAGGGTTGAGGTGGTTTGTCCTCTGGAAGCCCTGGTTCAGTTTTGATGGATTTTTTTTAATGAGATCCCACATTCATGATTAGAATATGGCACGAGGGTGATTAGCTGAAGAGATATTTGGCTCAGCCATGTCCATGGTCAAGTGGAACATGGAAGTCCAAAACCTGGTTGCATTTTTATTATGGAAATAAGGATTTTCTCTTGTATTGATGGGTAAATATGCTTATTATTATGTGGCTTATATTGTTGTTATATGCTTATCATTTATGTTGTTTATATGTTGGTTATGAATGTGTTTCATGACAGTAATGATGTATGTCTCTCATCATCTTTTGATTAGTAAATGAATGAACAATGAAGGTATGACCAAATAGATGGTAATTTTGTTAATATGATGAGGCAACCATGCTTATTAGTGATTCTCAAATAATTATGAGACGCTTATGCTTAGATTTGTTGTTTAAACTTGTAGATTACATATTTGTGACATATTTGAAAAAATTCCTATTATGGATAGTAAAGGTTCAGTCAAATCCTTGTTCAATTAATTGCACTCATATCATTATTATACTGTTATC
The DNA here is from genome assembly GCA_034641835.2 of Pinus albicaulis. Taxonomy (NCBI): domain Eukaryota; kingdom Viridiplantae; phylum Streptophyta; class Pinopsida; order Pinales; family Pinaceae; genus Pinus; species Pinus albicaulis. The sequence continues at coordinate 1,529,108,023 of CM076579.1, forward strand.
TTTCATTCCTAAAAGTGTCATGGATTTATGGGCAGAGACATGAGCCCTAGGCCTAAAAAAGTGGCACAGAAATTGGGGTCATAGGCTCAGAACTACTGGGAAAAATCCCTAGTCGCACGGATTCCCATGTTGTGCAAGTGAATAGAGGTTTCCAGTCGCACTCTTTCCAATGTCAAGGGAGATACTGGGGGATTGATGCAATGAAAGGTCATATTGACTTAGGGGCTAGCCTCCTGGAAGGTTTGTATGCCTCTTAGGTGTCCTATAGCAGGTGCAAAAGGTTTGTGTTGTTGTATTCTGTTGATTCCACTTTTTTAACTGACACATAAGGAGTTGAATCATATCATAGTAACTCTTCGTCACATGTTTACCCTCGTTGCCCGGTTAATTGGGTAGATGTGGGAGTAGGGTGTTACAAAACCAATTTCCTTGGCCATTATATTAGGGTTTGTTTTACTAATTTATTCTCAAGTTGGTTTCACATGCGTATGAACCTACAAGAGGTCAGGACTACAAGCTGAATTGTTGACAAAAAATTATATTTCCCATTTCGTGAGTAATACCTGTGTTGTAGAAATTTCTCATAGTGAATCTTGTTTCTCTTGTTTTCATTTTTTTCTCGGCCCAAGTCCAAGGTCCCTTCTAGTTCATTGACTTAGGTTTTTTAAGTCTCAGAGCTCTAAGTTGTCTTTATATACGAGAGACTATCATTATAGTTGCATTTCCTTTCACTTGAGTGTAATGTTCGTTGGCCAAAAATTGAATACTTGCCTTTAAAAGTAGAGTTTATAATTAACATAGCTAATATTTATTTGGAAAATCTCTCTTTGTTAAATAAAGGAAGAATTTCTGAAGAATTTATGATTCACTTGTTTTTCATTTCACTTTGAACGTCGGCTTCTTTAAAATTCCCGTAAGGACTATAAACTTCCATGCACTTATTCATTATAGTCACTACAAGTGTTTGTATTCATGTAAGGGTCTTCCTTACAATATTTTTTCCTCGATTGGGGAACACAGTTGCGAAAATTATGTTTTTGATTTACTTGAGTATACATAGATTCCCATTTTGTCAATTGTTACACAATTGAGTAATGGTATTTATGAAATTTTTCTTCCTATTACTATTTTCCCATCCAGAAGGTTAATAATAAAGTTCTATTTCATATCTTATCCTTATTGTCTTACTAAGATATTTATCTTGTGTTATTTGTTACAGAATTAGTATTTTCCTAAAACACCTGGTGTAATATTTTCTTTGCTTTAGGTTGTATATACACAGATTATAAATGTCTAAGTGGCGATGCCCATCCTATATAATTTTTTAACTATTCTATACATGTCGTAAAGTGTTTTATTTTGTGTTGGTAATCTTCATTAGTTATAGGTTATTGGGTAGGACCATCATAGGTCTCGCCATCCCTCTTCCCTGTAAGTTTAAAAAAAAAAAAATTGAATTCTAGGACAAGTGCCCTAATAGCATAATTGTTATGGAATAAACAATTATACTCTTCATAATCTTATAAGAAAAACATACAGTCGATGGTCATTTTTTAATATATACGTCATTTTCTATGTATATATTTTATTGCATTTGTATTTAACTGTTATTTCTTGCATAGATAACAAATAATATGTATATCCTTTTTTGCTGTGCGCGTGAGTTGGGCCTGCACTGTCCTGTGAGAACGCTTCGACTCCTAGCATCGTCGAGCCTGCTGACTACGTTGACCTAGCTCTGGTCCAAGGTTCATCCAGCCATGGAGGATCTGGGTTCTCCCCAGCCTCCTCTGCCTCCTCCGCCACCTTCAGTAGACGAAGCCTTCAAATCTCTGTTGGCCTCGCTCCCAAAGAAGAAGAAAACAAAAGCGGCTAAGTTTGTTAAAAAACTTGATGATATCCTAGAGATCTCTCTACCCTCTGAGGGGGTGATTCAGGTGGCCCTTTCTCTAGCAGATCATGCCCTTGTAGGACAGTTCATGGGACTTTGGCCCTCGCCCAAATCAACTGAGACCTGGGTTGTGAAGAACTGGGTTCCTTTGATCAAAAATAGTGTTACCTCTTACTTTCTAGGAAGGGGCTACTTTCTATTTGAACTCAACTCAAAAGAGGATAAATATTTGATATTTAGGAATGGCCCTTATTTCATGGGCCCTCAAATGCTGTATCTCAATAAATGGACGTCAGACTTCGACCCAATAGTATATGTCCCGACGGCGGTTCCAGTCTGAGTAAGGCTGCCGAATATGCCCATGCACTGCTGGAACTGGGACTCATTGAAACATATAGGCAATGCCTTGGTAAAAATTGTTGATTGAGAAAATCACAAAGACCAATACGACTATTCCCAAATCTGTGTTGAAGTAGATCTAGAGGTGGGTCTACTAGAGGTAATAAAAATCAATGTCAGAAGTTGGTCTCATGTGTAAAAGCTAGATTATGAACAGCTTCCTTTCAAATGTCAAAAATGCCATGTTTATGGGCACTTCACTAGAGGTTTTCCAAGCAACGTCGAGGTGGAGAAAGGAAAAGAGGAGGGCTCGAATCAGGTTAAGCAGTCAAAGACCAATAAAGCCCTAAAAGTTGCTTGAGCCTCAAACGGAAAAGGTCCTCAGCTTGCTTCTGAACAGCAAAACCCCAATCCTAAAGGGAAAGGAAACAATTTTTTGCCTCTCAGTTCAGATTCAGTAGAGGTCCAAGAGATCGAGATGCAAAAGAAAGGTACTTCAGACAAGGGGACACCCTCAGGATCAAAACAAGGTGAGAGCGCTTTAGAAAGATCTAAAGAAAAAAATGCAGAAGTCGAAGATGAGGAACAAGCCCTAGAGGAATATGAGGAGGAAGGAGAAATAGGGGAATCACAAATCTCATCCAGAAGATCGACAAGAGGTAGACTCCCTTCCCGGGAAAAGAGAGAACAAGCAACATACAAATATAAACTTCAAGGTACACAACCAACTCTTGAGAAACTATTGGCAAAAATGCCCAAATTACAAGAAATCATACACAGGGCTCCAAGGGAGCCCACCACTCCTAGAAAAGTAAGCGATGAAGGTCGTCTCCTGGAACTGCAGAGGCTTGGGAAGTAAAGTGAAAGAAGAAGCTATGAGAAGCATGCTTCGAATAGAAACCCCGAAATTTATTCTAATCCAGGAGACAAAAATGGAGGACAAATTTTTTCTCCAAACAAGTAAGAATTTTTGGAACAAAGGTGGAGGCCATGCCGTCTCTTCTCGAGGAGCGTCAGGTGGACTAGACATGCTATGGAACACAAGCAAATATTTTCTTGTCTCTGAGATACTAAATACTCATTGGTTGTACCTGAAACTCTAGCATATAGAAACAAAGGAGGTAATTAGCCTTATCAATGTATATGTCCTGGTTAATTCAGGAGATAAGAAGTCCTGTTGGGATTCCATAAAAAATATGGCTGACATAGAGAATCTAGAAAATACCATCATAGCTAGCAATCTTAACCTTACCTTGCTTTTGTCTAAGAAGTGAGGAGACAGCATAGTGAGAGATCCGGCAAGGGAATGGGTGGAGGACCTCATGCAAGATTGGGATCTTCTCGACATCAAACCCATTAAAGGTAAGTTCACTTGGTCTAATAAAAGAGTTAGTCCAGGTCATATTGCTGCTAGATTAGACAGATTTCTGGTTCAAAGTTCATTTATGCTTCTAGGATTAGAGTCTAGAATGCAAATCCTGCCTTGCAATGCCTCTGATCATAAGCCTATCTTTCTTGAGTTGTTTCCCCAAAAGGACCTGGGCCCTATTCCTTTTAGATTTATCCATCTATGGATTAAAAATCTGGGCTTCATGGAAAGAGTCAAGGAAATTCGGGACTGCTCTGTAAATGGCTCTCCCTTCTTTTTTTGGGAGGAAAAGCTCAGAAGATTGAAAGCTGAATTAAAATGTTGGGCCAAAACCCTTCCCAACCCGGCTTCAAAAAGGAAACTCGCTCAAGCCAGTCTTGAGGCCCATCATCCCCAAATGGAAGATGCTGCCATTTCTAAAGAAGTCCTTGATAGGGAGACTGATCTCCAACAAAAATTCCATAGGGCCTGCATAGCGGAGGAGGAAATTTGGAGGCAAAAATCTCGTAGTCTTTGGCTTAAGGCGGGAGATAGAAACACATCATTCTTCCACAAGCAATCCCATGTGAGAAGAAATTTCAATTCTATTTCGGAAATCAAGGAGGAGACATCTACCCATAAGGACTTCATGAGTATTAAAAGGGTTGCCTACATCCATTTTAAAAGTCTGTTTAGCGAAGAAGGTGTGGGGAACCAAACTGCAAAATTTTTGGATGTGGTTCCCACGGAGATAACCTCCAAGATGAATCAATCTCTGGAGGCAAAAGTCCCTAAAGAAGAAATGAAGGTTGCCCTCTTTGATATGGATCCTGACAAAAACCCTGGACCAAATGGATTTACAGCTAGATTCCTTCAATCTTGCTGGCATATAGTGGAAAAGGATCTGCACAAAATGGTACTGAAATCTCAAACTTGCCAGAAAATTGGGGGCAGCACAAACTCTGCTTTCCTCGCCCTCATTCCGAAGGAAAAGGGAGCCAATGCCTTTAATAGATTTAGACCTATTTCGTTATGAAACATTGATACAAAATCATAACCAAGGTGATAGAAAATAGGTTGAAAGGTATTCTTCCAAAAATTATTCCGGAAAATCAAGGTGGATTTGTGCATGGAAGGCAGATCGTAGACAATTTCATTCTTGTGCATGGAATGGTTGTTAAACTTGATCTCGCTAATGCTTTTGATCGAGTTACACACAGCTTCCTCCTTGGGGTTTTGCACAAGTTTGGATTTGGGGCGAATTTCATCAAACTAGATCCGTGCGTGTATTTCTGAGCCCTAGATAGCCCCCTTGGTGAATGGGCGTGCTGCGGGATTCTTCAAAGCCTCAAGAGGCCTCTGCCAGGGATGTCCTCTCTCCCTTCACCTCTTTGTTATCCAAGCTTCTCTGTTAAGTTTTTATCTGATCAAGAAATTCTGGGTCTTAATATATCAAGAGGTGTAAAAAAAATCAATCATGCTTTGTTTGCTAACGATTCATTATTGTTGGGCGCAACCTCTCTGCATTCTGCCTCCAAATTCAAAGAAGTCTTTAATGATTACTGTGATGCCACAGGCAGCAAACTCAATAAAGGGAAGTGTCAAATCTATAGCTGGAATATTTCTCCCTACATTCTAAATGTTATTTCCAGATGTTTAGATTTCGTTGGCTCAGCTAATTGGACATCCTTCAAGTATTTGGGTCTTCCTATTTTTGAAAAATCCACCTTCAACAGAGATTGGCTTCCACTAATCGACAAATTCAAACTTAGAATCCAGGCATGGGGCCTCTCCTGGCTTAACATTGCTGGTAAGATAGTGATGATTAAAGTAGTCCTCAGTAGCCTTCCTATATTCAAATTCTCAGTTTTATGGGCTCCCATTGGCATACTCAAGAATATGGAGGAGCTCATTCAACGATTTTTCTGGAAAGGAGGAAAAAATAACGAAAATCGAATCCCTCTAGTAAGTTGGGACAAAGTTTCTAAACCTCTCTTGGAAGGTGGTTTGAATTTTAAATCTCTCCGAGCTCAAAACATAGCAATGGGAGCAAAAATTGTTTGGAGAATTATGGCCCCCAAGCCAGGCTGGGCTCAGAAGGAGCTATGGCGCAAATAATTTTCTGGACCAAGGATTCGTTGCTTAGACAATCCTCCTCCAATTTTTGGCACGCATTTGGCCAAACTCTATTCGAATTCCATTCCTTTGATCCAATCACAGGCATTTTGGATTCCCATAAACGGTAAACTTATTGATCTCTGGTAGGACAGAATTATGCAAAGTTTGCCTCTGGCAGACGTTCCCTCATTGCGACCTCTGCGAAATTGGATGGCACGCGCAAGCTTTACCATGCTATGGGACATCTCCTTTTGGATGGATTGTCATTGGACGAGATGGAAGGACATTCACGTCCCCGTGGATTTGAAAACATAGTACGAGGCAATGCTGGCCCTCCTCCATGGTTTGGCTCCGCTGCACAAAAGACAATTGGATAAATGTGGCTGGGGTCATTCCGGGTCTTACACAGTTGCCCTGGGATATTCAAAATACATGGAAATGCCTCACGTACCTCCAAACCCAACAATCTGGAAGGGGCTATGGAACCTCAAATCCATCCCCAAGATTGATTTCTTCTACTGGCTAAAGTGCCATAATAGGATTTTGACAGATGACAGATTAAAAAAAAAGAGGTTTCCAAGGCCCTTCAAGATGCCAGATGTGTTGTGAAAACAAAGAAAGCATTCGTCACATCATGCTAGAATGTAAATTTGTTGCAGAGGTATGGCATGAGGTTTTGGCCCCTTGGGGTAACAGCTTCATTCTCCCAAACTCCATTCCAGATCTTTTTTCCAGTTGGCTTCACAAATACCCAGGGGGGCTCCTTAAAAACAACAGCTTCAAAGCCATTTGGTTCTCTCTTCCAAAAAAAATTTGTTGGCAAATATGGCTCGAAAGGAATAGTAGAACCTTCAGAGACAAAGATCAGATGGTGAAAATTGTAATAGTAAAGATCAAAAGCCAACTAAAATAAAGCTTGGGTGGACACCTTGATGCAGCCAATCTAAGCCAACAAGATTTGGAATGGGGCAGCATGATGGGCTTTAACACCTCAGTGGAAACAAGGCAAAACAAGTCAACTGATAACTGGAAAATTAGACTCAATGAGAAAGATTTTTCATAATGGCTCATTAAGAAAACCTCTAAATTCTCCTTGTTTTTTGATGGGATTGCAAAAGGCAACCCCGGGAAAGCTGGTGCTGGTGGGGTTATTAAGAATCTGGAGGGCAGAATTGATCACAGTTTTTCCTGGGGCTTGGGTCATTCCACAAGAATTCAAGCTGAAGCACTTGCTCTTCTCCAAGGCCTCATGCAAGTAAAAAATATAGGCATCAAAGAAGTAATATTAATAGGTGACTCTCAATCCATCATAAAATCTTTAGTGGACAGCGCTGAGCCTAAAGATCTTAGATTTGCTAGATTGGTGAAGCGAATTAAATCAATATCCAAAACTCTCCAAAGGGTGGTCTTTTTCCATGTTCTAAGGGAGAATAACAAAGACGTAGATCTAGAAGCCAACAAAGCAACTCTTCTTTCCGCTGACACTCTTTTAAGAGACGGGGAAGATGATTGGGTTCCCATTCCTTAGTTTTCTATTTCATGTTTTACTGCATTTTATTACAGCAGTTTGTTTGTATCCACAAATTAGGGAAAATATTGAAGATTGAAGCGATAAATAGTTTTAAGAAGCATCGGCATATTATCCATAGTGCCATAGACATCTCGACAAACGAGAAAAATAGGGAAGCACCCCCAAAGCTTGTAACCTGTTTTGAGGCAGTCATGCCAAAGATCTAATATAAAATCATAACCGTTCTTGTAAAAAAAAAACAAAATATATATATATATAATCTATACTTTATTTTCTATGTTTATATTGTATTGCATTCGTATTTAACTGTTATTTCTTGCATAGATAACTATATATATATATATATATATATATATATATATATATATATATATATATTCTAAACTTGTTACATCTTTTTATTTCAGTATTCCACTAATGCAAGGTTCTCCTTCTAGTATTAGGATATATATGATGCATCTCTTCATTTCAATACTCCATAATGCAAGGTTCTCCTTCTAATATTAGGGTATATATTCTGCACAACCCCAAACTTTACGTGCCAAGTTAGGGTATACCAATTCAATATCAAGAAGAAAATTATTTCTTTACAACTGAAATGACTTCTTTATTTCAGTTTTACAATTATCATTTTAATATCTATCCCACACAAAAGTAGTTATTAAACCATAAAAAGAAACATTCCATAGTACTTATCTATGACTTCAAGTGAACCTCTAAATAGTTAACCATGTGTATGACAAAATAATTTAACAAGTATGTAGAGGAAATGAGTTGAGTTGGAATTAGCGCACAGTGATGAAGAGGACGAGAGAGAAATTCTTTTCAAAGAGAATGCCTTACCGCGTAATAAAATATCAAATTTGTCCAATGATATTATCTTAATTATCTTAAAAAATTTATAAAAAAAATATTATAGTTTGAAATATATAATATATTATGTAAATTTGATAATATGTTATGTGATTTTTTAATAAAAATGAAATCTCAATATATGTAATTACTAAAATCACTTTACACTCAAAATAGACAATGATTTTACAAACAATCAAAATATATCCTCCGTAATAGTTTACACACATCACATAAATTGCAAAAGCCTAAATTTTTCAAAAAAATCCAATGATGTTTGTTTTGAAGCCATATAGAAATATTAACTATCAGAGGAACTAAAAAGCCATGTCATGGAGCTTCAGAAGGGTATAAAGGTGCAAGAAACATTTAATATGCAGGAGAGACTTAAATTCCAGAAGGGTATAATTAGAGTTTTGCATCTCATGTGGCCATGAAGCTATTTGTCTTCATCTCATTGGAATTTCTCAAAAACAATTGGTATTTCTTGTTGGTAACATTTATACTTTTGCAATATTAGGCCTCTTTCATCCTCGTAGAGATTGTCCAAATTTGAAAATAGTAATTTTTTTTTATTTCACTGATCTCACTCTTGCAAGTGAAAAGCACAACCCACTTAGCTTTAATAAGTCTGGTTTGCACATCAATATTTAATTAATTATATCAGACACTAAACAAAAATAAATATTCTTTTTTCATACTATGAAGAAAGACATTTCTTTTTTAAATTTTAAAACCAATATAAATAAGCATAAAAACAATAAAAGATAATAAATAAATGAAATGCAAATCTTTTAGTGATAAAATAGAGCTAACCTTACGTGGAACAATTGGGATCGACATTACAATCTTTTCAATAGTAAATTGCAGAACACACCTCCTTTCTACTAGAATCAAGATATGAAGTATTAAATATTATTTTCCAGATTTTATCACATTTAAGCATTTTCAAACTATTTTATAAACATGTTCAACAATGTATCCTAAACTATTTTATAAACATGTTGAACACTATATCTTCGTCTTTATAATAAAGATATTTTAATAAAACTTACTATACAATTTGAAGTTTACTTCTTTAAATTTTATTAGACAAATATCTAACTAATAATATAAATATTCAAAATATGACTTTTTAAAATAAACACAATACTTTTAAAGATTGATAGAGTTAGAAAGAAAATTGATAATTAATCTTATCAAATTAATTATTTACTTACTTATTATATATAAATATCTAAAAAGTTATGTATATTTTCTAATTATATGAGTATCTTAAAATATGGTTATCTTTGGTTGAATTCTCAGACCTTGATTAAAAAGATGAAATTTCTGGGGAAATTGAATATGGCATAGTATGTTATGGTTTTGTCGCAATGCGAAGATAAATTGGACATCACCGCCTTTCGTGGTCTCAGCTTTGGTGCCTTCAATATCCCTAGATAAAGGTTCAATGAGCTCTTATTTGCCTATAATGATGGATATGGCAATGTATGGACTGTCTCTTTTGCAATATAGCCGCTTATTCTTCGTGAAGTTCCCAAGGAGGTAAAATATAGAGGGTGGTCTGAACCTGCAAAAGACTTTTTTACTCTAGCTCATTTTAAGTTTGGATGCGGTTTAAAAAAATTCCATGGGAGAATAGTTGATGGCACCAATGGAAGCCCCAATCCGTTGGCATTGGAGTGGAATAAAAATTTGTCTGGTATTTTGATTTCCTCTCTCCTTGTCAATGGTTTTTTCCTCAAGTATTTATTATTTAATGGATATACTATGTTCTCTCATCCCCTATGGCCTTAGGGCATACGCGTTTGTTGCAACCAGCCTTATCTGGTTCACATGCCCCATGTGGTGCATTCCCACATTCCCAAAATTCGTCGGCATAGATCAATACATTTTAGATTTTCATTAGAAATATTAATGGAAAATCATATACTTTTTGGTTCAAAAGATCAACCCTTGAATATTCTCTTAAGCAGGACAAAACAGATAAATGGGTATACCTATTATTTTTCAATGTCAGCAATTTGAAGGGATGGTTATACAAGATTCCTTCCTAATCAAAGGTTACAATATCATAAAAGATTCAACCATCATCCTGAACACAAGGTTGTGTGGGGGTACTCCTAGTGCAAAGACAACAAATGAGACTCTTGTCTCTTTTAAGGCAGCATTCCAAGGGAAGGTCTCAGTCATAAAAAATTAGAACCAAAATTGTATAGGCCCTTAGTGTTGAAAATGCAACAAGATGATGGAGCTTAGTGAAATGAAGTCGCCTTCACTAAGTGGGCCGGCAGGCTATTTTTGGCGCAAAGTCTATTTTTAGACATATGGATCATGGTCTATGAGTTGCAGGATGCTATTTATGGATGATTGGTCGAGTTGGTAAAAATAGATGGACCTCTATTTTTTAGACATTGGGCGGTTTCTATTTTTAGACTGCCGGGCTAAAAATAGAACAGTCAAATATTATTAACCCTTAATAATATTTAGACTATAAACATTATCTTATCCTCTTGGAGCACTTCAATTTGATGCTTGGATGTGGCACATGCAGCTAACAGAAGGAAATACGCTTTTCCTAAGGGTTAGTTGAGCTATTGCATGGTTGACTTCAGTTAGAACTCAAGTGGAAGAGTTTGGTGGAGTTGATGAGACAGTTGGTGGAGTTGTGTTATGTTTAACTTAGTTGAACTAGTTGTATTTAGTCTAACTGACAAATACACTAGTGATGAGTGGTGTGAATTAATTAATAATTAATTCACTAATTATTAACTCATAAATCAACTAAAGAACACATCAGTTAACTGCAATGCATGGACAGTTCAGTGGAGACCAGTGTTAGAGGTGGGTGAAAGGGTGAGTTTGCTATCAGTTGTGACTATTGGCTGTGCATGATATTTGCACACACATTGATGGAGATTGCCAATGAGGATTGCGCAGTTGGAGCTAGTGGGATTCGAACTTGGATCTCATTCATTACTCACTTGGATTGCGCAGTAGAGGCAGGCAGACTTGTGGAGGAGATTTGAACCTGTGACTAGTTCATATTCATAACTAGTTTTGTGTGTAGCATTGAGATAGTGCTGAGAGCTATGAGAGCTTTGTGTTATGTATTGTTACATGTTCTCTATCATTATAATATACAGATAGTTGGGGGTTTTCAGCTATTTCTTTCCCCATTACATCCTGTGTTGATATGTGTGCTTGATTATGTGTTAATGAGCGCATGCGACTGTTTTCTATTTCCGCATATTGATGATCAATTGTAGAAGAGGTTATGTATTATGCATGAAGCTTAAATAGTGTGTAATCAAGATAATCTCGGTGAATAATTCAGCAAATTATTCAAATTTCTACATGGTATCAGAGCGAAGAATTGATCATCGGGATCTATTACAATGATTACAATTATTTCGGTAGACAGAGTCTGTAACGGGCCAGGTAGCCTCTGGATCCATCCTTTCCTTGAAAGGTGATATATCCAGTAAATGCCCTTACAGTCGATCTCTGTGCTAGAAATAATTTGCTCTCACAGATCCAGAAGCAGTTGAGTTTTGAGCTTGGAATTCGAATTTTTGCAGCAGTTTGTTTTCTTGGTGCCGGAGTTGAAATGTCTTTCAACGGTTTGCGACTGGAATATGCCCTTGAGGGCAGTTCTAATTATGTTGCATGGAAGGACAGAATGGAGGCGGTATTAGATGATAACGGGCTGAAAGAGTTCATAGATGCTGAGATCCCAAAGCCTACTAATGCTGCTCAAGTTGAGGCTTGGCAAAAGAAGATGGCGAAATGTAGAAGGATTCTGTTGGAGGGCGTGAAGGATCACATTGTATCCATCCTGCATGGAAAATATTCTCCATATTTGATGTGGAAAGCATTGACAGATCTATTCCAGAGCAAGAGCGACCAGAGGAAGTTGGCGCTCAAGGATAAACTCAGAAACATTAAGATGGAGAAAGGCGACAGTATCGCCAAGTACCTCACGAAGTTCACTCAATGCAGAGATGAATTGGGAAGTGTGGGGGTGACTGTCGATGATGAGGACTTGGTGGACCTGGCTCTCCTTGGTCTTCCGAAGAGTTGGAATTCCTATCAGGACTCTGTCAATGGTCGGGAGAAGTTGCCAGGATGGAAGCGACTTTGGTCGGATCTCATGCAAGAGGAGATAAGGAGGACTACCAGGGATGGATCTTCATCAAAGGTATCTGATGAAGAAAATTGCGCTTTGGCTGCCAAAGCAAAGAAGGGGAAGAGAAAGAAAGCTTCTCAGTCTGGTGCGAAAGGCAAGAAGCAAGACATGTCCAAGGTGAAGTGTTTTCACTATCACCAACACGGACATTATGCCACAAATTGTCCATCAGTTTGAGCTGGATTTTTTGTTGATCGCATGCTTGGTCTCAAGTGTGATAGGATCAATATGGTTCTTGGACAGTGGTGCGTCATTTCACATGACCGGAGATCGGGATTTGTTTTCAGATCTGGAGGAGAAAGATCTTGGAGTGCACATCGAGATGGGCGATGATGGTAGATACAGTGCGACCGGTATCGGTACCATTTCCTTTGAGAGGGAGTCTGGTAAACCCTTCGTATTGAAGGAAGTATTGCATGTTCCAAGATTGATGAATAATCTGATCTCTGTGGCGATGTTGGAAGACAAGGTGTATGATGTGGTCTTCAGCGAGGGAAAAGCTTTCCTGCATAGTAAGACAACTGGAGAAACCCAGAAGATAGGGGTTTGATTCAAGAACCTTTATCAGTTGCAAGTAGATGGCTACGCAGCAATGGCATGCAAGGCGGAAGGAGTGGTGAGCCAGGATGATGGCGAGCTGTGGCACCGGAGATTGGGCCACCTTCACCATGGAGCTTTGAAGATACTACAGCAGATTTCTACTGGGCTTCCTAAGGGCACTCTTGCGCGGTCGAGATCGGTGCAAGGGTGTACCTTGGGAAAATTTGTGAAAGCCACCTTTCCACGGGAAGGATAGAATCGCGCCACAAAGATCCTTGGAGAGAATCCACACATACGTGTGTGGACCTTTCTCAGTGGCCAGACGGCAAAGCACAAGTAATATGTGATCTTTGTTGATGATTTCTCTCGGAATCTTGGATCTTCTTCATGCAGAAGAAGAGCGAGACATACTCAAATTTCTGTGAGTTCAAGGCGTTGGTTGAGAAGGAATCGGGAAGCATGTGAAGGCTCTTAGGAGCGACAATGGTGGTGAATTCATCTCTGGCGAATTCAAGGACTTTTGCAGTGCAGAAGGAATTTGAAGAGAGCTCATTGCACCTCATAACCCATAGCAGAACGGGGTTCCTGAGCAGAAGAAAAAAACGATCGTGGGTGTTGCACGGGCGATGTTGCATGATCAGGGCCTACCCATTCACTTGTGGGAGGAGGCATGCAATACTGCAGTATATGTGCAGAACCGTTGTCCTCACAAGATACTTGGCATGAGTACACCCGAGGAGGCGTTTTCTGGTAAGAGGCCTGATATTTCCCATTTGAGGATTTTTGGTTCACTTGTTTACATTCATGTGACGAAGGATGCCAGGAAGAAGCTGGAGCCGACCGCAGAGGTTGGGATATTTGTGGGGTACACTGATACGCCCCACAACTATCGTGTGTATTTTCTAGACAGTCGCAAGACTGTTGTGCGATGGGATATCAAATTTCAGGAGGAGAAAGCCATGAAGTGTTCGCTTGAGAGGGAGCCACACTTGCATGCAGATGAGGAGCTATTAGTTCCTAAGGATGAGCTTCCGGATGTGGATCAGCCACGAGAGGAAGTTCATGGAGTGGAAGAGACCACTCATGCAGCGCCAACCATCAGAGGGCGCAAGCGCACTACAGAAGCTGAGCGACTGGCTCAAGATGCAGAGAAGGTTGTAGGACCACCTACAGCACAGCGCAGACAGAGACAGTCACCGGACCGGTACACTGGATACATGGCTCTTATGAGAAAATGTGTCGTGACAGAGCCATCCTCTTTCGAGGAACCTGTGGAGTATCGCGCATGGGTAGATGCCATGGTGGAAGAGTATGATTTGATTGTCAGAAACAGTGCATGGGAGATTGTCCCGCGACCGGAGGGGAAATCAGTGGTGGTTTCGCGATGGATCTACAAAGTGAAGCAGGCGGCTGACGGGAGTGTGGAGAAGTACAAGGCAAGATTTTTTTCTCGTGGCTTCTCACAGATCGAGGGGATCGATTATGAGGAGACCTTTGCACCTGTCGCAAGGTACTCTTCCATACGGACGATCCTAGCACTCTCAGCGCAGATGGGGTGGCACATCCATCAGATGGATGTGAAGACTGCGTTCCTCAACAGAGTCATTGAGGAGGAGGTGTACATAGAGCAGCCCGAAGGTTTCGAGATATTCAGCAGTGAGTCGCATGTGTTCAGACTCAAGAGAGCACTGTACGGGTTGAAGCAAGCACCTCGTGCTTGGTACACACGGATAGACAGTTATTTCACCGGACTTGGATTCTCCAAGAGTGAGGCGGATCCTAACCTGTACCAGATTGTGGTGGAGGGGAAGTTTCTGATCATTGTATTGTATGTAGATGATCTGATTTTGACAGGAGGATGGGGTGAAGCTATGTGGCTTCACGGATGCAGATTGGGAAGGGAGCCCAACGGACCGGAAGAGCACATCTAGAGGGATCTTCAGTATCGGGTCGATAGCATTTTCCTGGTACAGCAGGAAGCAGAGATCCGTGGCACTCAGTTCCGCGGAGGTCAAGTATATGGCAGCAAGCTTGGCTGCATGCGAGGCTATTTGGATGAGGAAGATTCTGGTCGGGTTGTTCGGGTCGCATTTGGAGCCTACTGTGATTTATTGTGATAACCAGAGTCGCATTAAACTCTCGGCTAATCCAGTATTTCATGATAGATCCAAACACATCGACATCAGGTACCACCATATCAGAGATTGTGTGCAGCGGAGAATCATGTTACTTTCATATATTCCCACGGAGGATCAGGATGCTGACATCTTGACGAAGGCGCTCACCAGGAGAAAATTCGAATTCCACAGAGGCAAGATAGGGGTTGCAGATAATCCATATCTTGTTGATATGGAGTGTTGAAAATGCAACAAGATGATGGAGCTTAGTGAAATGAAGTCGCCTTCACTAAGTGGGCCCGCAGGCTATTTTTGGCGCAAAGTCTATTTTTAGACTATGTCTATTTTTAGACATATGGATCATGGTCTATGAGTTGCAGGATGATATTTATGGATGATTGATCGAGTTGGTAAAAATATATGGACCTCTATTTTTAGACATTGGGTGGTTTCTATTTTTAGACTGCCGGGCTAAAAATAGAACAGTCAAATATTATTAACCCTTAATAATATTTAGACTATAAACATTATCTTATCCTCTTGGAGCACTTCAGTTTGATGCTTGGATGTGGCACATGCAGCTGACAGAAGGAAATACGCTTTTCCTAAGGGTTAGTTGAGCTATTGCATGGATGACTTCAGTTAGAACTCATGTGGCAGAGTTTGGTGGAGTTGATGAGACAGTTGGTGGAGTTGTGTTCGGTTTAACTTAGTTGAACTAGTTGCATTTAGTCTAACTGAAAAATACACTAGTGATGAGTGGTGTGAATTAATTATTAATTAATTCACTAATTATTAACTCATAAATCAACTAAAGAACACATCAGTTAACTGCAATGCATGGACAGTTCAGTGGAGACCAATGTTAGAGGTGGGTGAAAGGGTGAGTCTACTATCAGTTGTGACTATTGGCTGTGCATGAGATTTGCACACACATTGATGGAGATTTCCAATGAGGATTGCGCAGTTGGAGCTAGTGGGATTCTAACTTGGATCTCATTCATTACTCACTTGGATTGCGTAGTAGAGACAGGGAGACTTGTGGAGGAGATTTGAACCTGTGACTAGTTCATCTTCATAACTAGTTTTGTGTGTAGCATTGAGATAGTGCTGAGAGCTGTGAGAGCTTTGTGCTATGTATTGTTACATGTTCTCTATCATTATAATATACAGATAGTTGGGGGTTTTCAGCTATTGCTTTCCCCATTACATCCTATGTTGATATGTATGCCTGATTATGTGTTAATGAGCGCATGCGACTGTTTTCTATTTCCGCATATTGATGATCAATTGTAGAAGAGGTTATGTATTATGCATGAAGCTTAAATAGTGTGTAATCAAGATAATCTCGGTGAATAATTCAGAAAATTATTCAAATTTCTACATATAGTTTATCAAATGGAGCAAGCTCCATCCCTAAAGGTTAATAACTCATCGGTAAATTTCCTTTTTTTTTCTCTATAGTCAAATTTTATTGTTTTCAGATTCAATGGCTTTTGGCCAAAACCAAAAGATTTATTTCAATGAGTATTCACTTCTTGGACACCAAATTTTGATATTTATTTATCCTTAAAAGATTTTTTATAGTCCAATTTGATACACAAAGGGATCTAGACTTTGTTCTTAAGGAAGGCCAATGGTTTGGGGGAAGAGCTAGTTTATGCATCACTCCATGGTCCCTTGAGTTCAATTTTACAATAATTGTGGTGTCAACTATGCCAATATGGGTTAGGATTCCAAACCTCCCTCTTCCCTTCTGGCATCACAAACTTCTTGAGTACATTGGAAACACTCTAGGAAAATTTATAAAAATGGATTTGGGAAGAATAGAGAATGTCTTTTTCACATTTTCTCGAATTTGTGTGGCTATAAACCACATCAAAGGTTTACCAGATCATGTATCATTGAAGCACAAAAATTTCCAGTGGTCCCAAGTATTATGTTATTAGAATACGACATTCTAGTGTCGAGTATGTTTTCAAATAGGACATTTGAAGAATACATGTCCATAGGCTAAGAAGACTTCAAAAAATAAAAAGAGGCAACCTAACAAATCAAAAGGTTGGAATTTTCTTGAGCCTCATCTCTCTAAAGATAAAGAAGAAGAGAAAAAATAAACCAAACAAGCCCAATCGGATGCCAATATGGATGGGAACATCTCGATACAGAAACGGACCAGCACCCCTCTTCAGAAGGGTTTTGATCCTGAATACAGTCAACCAAAGGATGGAAATGGGGGCACAAAAAGAGCTCATGTTTTGGAGAATTTGGATTCCTAAAAATAAGTTTCCAATATATAAGAAGGTTTGGAATTGGCTTTGGTTCGTGTTGAACCAAATTTGGATGGTTGGCAAAAAGTGAAATAAAAATGGCAAAAAACAAAAAATTAGTTCTAGTTGTCAGACATAATTTTCTTACCTCTTAATGTTTGTTTTGTTATTTCTTCTAATTGATAATTTTATCTCTGTTTCTCATTACCAAGAGGCTCTTTTAATAGGAATGCTTATAGCATATGCAAGATGTAATTTTATTTTTCCTATGACAAATGAAGTTACACATCATTTTTCTACATAAAAAATATGGTTATCTTCAATCTGTATATGATGATTATCTTTCCAAAAGATTATTTATATTCCTCTTGTTATTTTGTGTGCTATAATTTTATTGTTTTTACATGAACATGAGCCTTTAGGGGTGATTGTGGTCACAACTTGTACCGCTTATTCTATGGGATAAGCCTTTACTACCTTGGCTTAGGCCTAGTAACTTTTAGCTAAGTTGTATAGTGGTAGTCTCACAAAATCTATCCCATGCCTCCTTAGCTACAGGAGGAAAATTTACCAATTATCTTGATTACAAAAAATAAACAAACCATTAGCTAAGTTATATGTTAACACAAAAGCTTATGAAAAGGTGGCAATTTGAAAGTGTGATCATAATTTTCCTTTAAGATACTTACATTTACATTACAAATTATAAAATGATGAGGACAATAGATGCACAGTCTCTTAGGATCACATTTCTCACAATAAAAATGTAATGAATGATATTCCATCATTTTATCCCCATGTTGAGTCGTTTTTTTCCACATTAGTTAGTCATATTACATAATCTAAAAAATTGTGGCAAAATGGGTTTATGTAATCATTATCTTTTTGGCCTATTTTGGATCATATTCTAACAACAACAAGGAGTTTTATTCTGTAATGAACCATGTGTTAGGGTCCTATAATAATAGGGTTCATAATTTTTTAATTGACTTTGATAGTCTTGTAACTATGTACATATCTTGCTTTCTGCAAGTTGTTTTCCCATATTTGTAAATAATAAAAAATGAAAAGAGGGTAAAGTCCTAAAATAAATATCAAAGGACTTAGAAAAGAAAATATCAAAAAAGAATAAAAAATGGACCCCAAAAGAAAAAAGAGATAAAATAAGACATGAAAGTGAGCAAGTCAAAATGCCACTACTATTTACTTTTACTGCAAGAATAATGATTATGTGCAGATTGTTCAAAATACCATAATCCATGATTAGTTAAATAATTTAATCTTAACTTTTCATGCTTTGAATTTCATGTTTTAGATAGAGAATAAAGATATCTCAAACAGTTTAAACTTGACAAATCAGTAGATAGTTAAAGAATAAATGAGGAGCTCAACATTTTAATTTGAGCCCTCGGATGAAATAAGGTTAGATTTAGATAGATTTATGCTTTCAAAGAAAAATGGATTTAGGGTTGCAAGCTTAAATGTACCCATACAAATGAAGTAAAAATGTTACAATAATGACGGGTAGGTAGAAAGCAGTCGTGCAGGACATGTAATAAAGCATTATCGAGCAAATATTACTAATTTCCTCTCCCCCACAATGATCCAGTATTCTAAACCTTCAGTTAAAGAGGCTCGGATCATTTCTCTGACTTCTGTTGGGACCGAACCCAAGGCTTGATAACTGATTGGTTAAAAATATTGGATTCTCTACATAAAAACCCATTTCATCGGCATATTCACCCTTTTCCAAGAAATACAAACCCTTTTTCTAAGTTAAAAGACCTTTTTTCTTAGAAAAAGTAAAATCCCCCTTAATTAATTTCATTTTCATCCAAAAACAATCAAAAAACCTACAAACATTTTATCCTAAGTTTATGTGTAAATGATCTGAAAATGGAAATATTTGTAAATGTTGTAAATGTTGTTCAAAGTATTCATTTCCATTTAATTAAATGTGTGCAAAATTCTCCATGTCTTTGAAGTTAAACAAAGTGTATTTGGTAATTGTTTCTGAGTTTATGTGTGAGGGAATGTTTATTAATTTTGTTGTTTAACATATCATATTAGAAATACACAAAAGAATAACTTCAACATAACATAACTCAGATATTTGGTGAGCAGTTCACCCCTCCTGGGCTACGTCTGCTGGACCAAGCCTCCCAAATTGGCTTTTCCTCTTGTATTAAAATGCTTCAAAATGATAATAAAAGTTTAGAAGTGCCTCAATAGGCAAATTTGACTGTAAATACAGAATCAAAAGACATGAAAATGCTAAAAATTCCTTTCCATATTCACTAAACAGTGAAAAATTACCAATTACAATGCCTTCTTCAACAAGGCCCTCATGGCTCTTCGAATTCCTATGAAGCTTTTCGGGCTTTAGAAGTCCTCAAACAGTTTTTAAACCTCTTCCATTAGGTTTAGAAGGTCGAAAATATCTGAAAACGGTTTTTGGTTCACCTCAAACAGTGAGGTACAACTCAATACAGCTCCATTTCCCCAATGGCCCTAGTGGATCTCCAAGCTTCCCTGAAGCTTTTTGGGCTCTGAAAGTCTTCAAACAGTTCTGAAACCTCTTCCATTAGGTTCAGAAGGTGGAAAATAGCTGAAAAAAAAAATTGGTTCAGCTCAAACAGTGAGGTACAACTCAATACAGCTCCATTTCCCCAATGGCCCTAGTGGCTCTCCAAGATTCCCTGAAGAAAAAATGGATGTAGAACACCTATACTACCTCTGGAACCTTTCCCAAACACTCTATAATGCTAATAATAGTCGAAATTGACCAAAATTTAGTCCCATTTGGTCCAATATTGGAGAAGTTATGACCAAAACAAATTTTTTCCCAATCTTCCCTAAACAAGCTCCACCAAATGTGGAGAAACTGCAGATAGGAGTGCCAAAAATAGTAAACCCGAAAAAATTGTCGAAAGCTTCTCCAAACTTGGCAGACGGTTAGGAGGTTACAATAAATGTTAGGCAGTTAACGGGTCACATGTGACCACACCGCAAAGTCTGTCGGTTTAACCGTTTAAACAAACCGTGAAATCAACCAACAGTGGCATATAATGTTTGATGTTGTCACATGTAAAGGTTTTGACTGTGCAGTTAATTTTAAGCTCTAGGTTCCAAGCATCGGCTCATATGGCGGGTTCGGGCTAGCCCTAAGGGGCTATCCCCTTAATTTTTTTGCCCAGAACAATTTCAAACGATAAATACATGCCGCCACCTATCCATGTTAAGAACCATTGATGGCCCAGTTGGTCGGGTCGCGTTGTTGACCTGCGGGAGGTCTCCATTTCAAATCCTGCAGACTCCATATAATTTTATTCATGACCCCTGGGCCACGTGGCGGCCTCCAAGCCTGCCATGTGGTGGCCTACCATTGGTCTGCTATTATTCGATCAAAGAAATCCTCCAATTGAAACTTGCCACTTGTCAATAAACAATTGGCCCGAATGGAATATTCCAGGGAATATAGGAATATTCCTTGGGATATTTTTTTTTCAAAATCTGAAAGTCAAACCTGGTCAACTCAGTCTTTTGCAGTTTACTGAAAACTTCAAACTTGCATAACTTTCACATATGATGCCGGATTTTAGTGTCGTTCATGGCACCAGGATCGCAACGACGAGGCCTATCCGATTGTTTAGGTTTCAAGTGATTTGAACACTTTAAATTTTGAGCTCTTTCCATAGCTCAGACTTGAGCTCCTTATCACACCTCCCAAATGAGAAGCTTTTGGACCCCAAAAGCTCATTGAAATGTTGAAACTGAACTGTACAGCAAATGAGAGAATAACAACATCCTCTTCTCTTCAGCCTCCAAAAACTTTCCTTACATGGAAAATGACTTTGAACTTCAATTAGAAAGAAATTCACTCTTCCCTTCACTAATGCTTATCCTCCTGTCAAGAGATGCTTTTCTTGCGCTCACTCAGCAAATTACTGGTGAGAAAATTGCAGAAGAAATCTGAACATCAAGTCCTAAATGGAATATAAGCTTCTTGTAACATCCTGTCACAAGAATGCACATCAATTTTGAAATAAGAATCTCATGCAAAAATTGAAATGACGATCACCTCTTTGCTCCTTCAAAGCTTTGATTGTCAGCTTCTGGTAACATCAAATATATGGTAATATTCTTTGCACAATTGTGTATCCATCTATCGATCCACAATCGACAACACCTTTGACTCAAGAATAAGTCATGCAACATACGACATCAACAACAAGTTGACATGAAATGTGCTATACAATTGACACAACCATCAATGTAAAAAGTGTGCCCACAATCGACACAACTCGACAAAAATGTGTGACACAATCGACACAAGTTGATAAACAACAAGATACATCTTTACAATCACATGTGTATGTACAATGAACCTATATACAGTTCGCTAATTACACATACAAACTCTATGTACTTGTGCAACTTCAACTCTTCTTTTCAAATACCAACAAGTACATCGTCCCAAAAAAAAAAAATTGGGTGACTAAGAGCTGAACTAAAAGACATTTTTGCAATATAAATGAGTATCATACTCATCTTTTACACCTCCATGGAAAAATTTTGCAACAACAAAGAAATTCCTTCAACTGAAACTGCTTTTACATGCAATCTTGCATCAAACTTTTCAACTGAAATACATGCATACAAAATCTGAAATTTGCATGTACAAAATGAGTATGAATTACTGCATTAAGAAGTTAATCCACTTCCTACCAAGCCAAATCCACGGCGTCCTTTCCTACTGCAACATTTCTACATGTGAATCTTCCATTTCCACATCGATAATGGAATCCATAGATCCACTTGCGCCAATATTTGTGTCCTCTAACTGCAAGTGCTTTAGATGACTTGTTGGATGCAAAGTCCAACAATGAGAGACATCATGTCCCTTCTTTTGACAAAATGTGTGACTCTTATGCACTTTTTGTGAAAGTTTTCTTTTCCTCTTCTGCTTCCTGTGTGCTTTCTTTTTCAACCATCATCTTGAAGCAACATGGTTAAATCCACCACAAAATATGCAACAAAACTTTCTTTCATTTGAACAAGAAAAATTATCATTCTTTGCTGAAACATAATGAAATTTATCATGTGATTAATTATACCTCTTTTGCTGCATGGAATTTCCATCCTTTTTGTCTTCGAAAGACGATGAACTAGTAGACGAGACAGCTTTCTTTTTCAGACTTTCATCACAGTTCTTGTCTTAAAAATTGTTTGAACTTGAATGCTCGCCATCAGCGGCATGTTTACCCTCTACTTGCTACAATGAAGGCTTAAAACAATGGAAATCATCCTTAAAAAAAATTTGACATATATGCATTTTAGAACTTGGAATAAAGGTTCTCTTTAAATTTGCATCACATGCATTTAAGGATTTGGTGTCTTCGCCATTAAATTGCACATAACCAAGACCAACATTCTTGGGTCGCTCCACAACCGAAATAGGGTCAACCATGCCTTGTGCATGCTTGCCCAAACCTTTGCCTTCATGATATCCCATTTTAACCATTAATTTGGACCCTATACCCCTTGTATGTTTTTCAAAAGAACCAACACACTTTTCAATTGAGGAAGTTAAAGACAAGTTGGAATGGTTTACCTCTTCCTCATGCTTGTTCTTGGATAAATCTTCTTGACCTTGAAGGAGTTGTTTCTCCATGCCATGTAGTCTTTGGAGAATTGTTTCCTTCTCTTCCTTCATGGCTAACAATTGTGCATGAAGCTTAGCACTTTCTCTTTGATCCTCAATCAAAATCTGCACCATGTCCTTCACCTTAATGAACTCATTCTTCATGTCATCATTGAAGAATATCGTGAAGGAGGAAATTTCACTTGTGGAAAAAGTTGTCATTATGTAAATGGTCAAATTAAAAAAAGGAAATTCAAAGAAAAGTTCTCAAAGCTTTCAAACAAATGACAAGCTTTTAACCAAATGTCTTTACATCCATACTCTTATTCAAGCAGCCATAAAACACAAGCTCCAATAGCTTTTGTAGCAAACGCTAATCAAGTGGGTTTGTTTTCCAAAGATAATATTGAGTTACTTTGGGGTAAGGAAATAACCTACAACTCTTTCCAAGACTTAGCTATCAACAGTTATCTTTTCAACTCAAGCAAACTCATACAATCAATCATTTTGCAATCCAATAAAACAGTCAATCTTTTACACTGTTTTAACACCTTTTGCACACAAAAAAATGCTCAACCTGAGCTCTGATACCATCTAATCTGAAAATGGAAGTATTTTTAAATGTTGTAAATGTTGTGCAAAGTATCCATTTCCATTTAATTAAATGTGTGCAAAATTCTCCATGTCTTTCAAGTTAAACAAAGTGTATTCGGTAATTGTTTATGAGTTTATGTGTGAGGGAATGTTTATTAATTTTGTTGTTTAACATATCATATCAGCAATACACAGTAGAATAACTTCAACATAACATAACTCAGATATTTGGTGAGCAGTTCACCCCTCCTAGGCTACGTCTGCTGGACCAAGCCTCCAAAATTGGCTTGTCCTCTTGTATTAAAATGCTTCAAAATGATAATAAAATTTTAGTAGTGCCTCAATAGGAAAATATGACTATAATTATAGAATCATAAGACATGAAAATGCTAAAAATGCCTTTCCATATTCACTAAACAGTGAAAAATTACCAATTACAATGTCTTCTTCAATAAGGCCCTGATGGCTATTTGAACTCCTTTGAAGCTTTTCAAGATGTAGATGTCATCAAATAGTTTTTAAACCTATTCCATTAGGTTTAGAAGGCTGAAAATAGCTGAAAATGGTTTTTGGTTCACCTCAAACAGTGAGGTACAACTCAATACAACTCCATTTCCCGAATGGCCCTGATGGCTCTCCAAGCTTCCCTGAAGCTTTTCGGGCTCCGAAAGTCTTAAAAAATTTGTAAAACCTCTTCCATTAGGTTCAAAATGTGGAAAATGGCTGAAAATTGTTTTTGGTTCACCTCAAACAGTGAGGTACAACTCAATACAGCTCCATTTCCCCAATGGCCCTAGTGGCTCTCCAAGCTTCCCTGAAAACAAAATGGTTGTATAACACCTCTACTACCTCTGGAAGCTGTCCCAAATACTCCATAATGCTGAGAATAGTCAAAATTAACCAAAATTTCGTCCCATTTGGTCCAATATTGGAGAAGTTATGACCAAAACAAATTTCTGCCCAATCTTCCCTAAACAAGCTCCACCAAATGTGGAGAAACTACAGATAGGAGCACCAAAAATAGTAAACCCGCAAAAATTTTCCAAAGCCGCTCAAAACTTGGTGGATGGTTAGGAGGTTACAATAAATGTTAGGCGGTTAACGGGTCACATGTGACCATACCGCAAAGTCCGCTGGTTTAACTGTTTAAACAAACTGTAAAATCAACCAACCGTGGCATATAATGTTTGATGTTGTCACATGTAAAGGTTTTGACTGTGCGGTTAAGTTTAAGCTCCAGGTTCCAAGCGCCAGATCATATGGCGAGGTTGGGCTAGCCCCTTAATATTTCCACCCAGAACAATTTCAAATGATAAATACATGCCGCCGCATATCCATGTTAAGAACCATTGATAGCCCGGTTGGTCGGGTCGCGTTGTTGACCTGCGGGAGGTCTCCATTTCAAATCCCGCAGACTCCATATAATTTTATTCATGACCCCTGGGCCACGTGGTGGCCTACCATTGGTCTATTATTATACGGTCAAACAAATCCTCCAACCGAAACTTGCCACTTGTCAATAAACGATTGGCCTGAATGGAATATTTCAGGGAATATTCCAAGAATATTCCTTGGAATATTTTTTTTTTTTCAAAATTTGAAAGTCAAACCTGGTTAACTTAGTCTTCTATAGTTTACTAAAAACTTCAAACTTGCATAACTTTCACATACGATGTCGGATTCAAGTGTCGTTCATGGCGCTAGGATCACAACGATGGGGCCTATCCGATCATTCAGGTTGCAAGTGATTTTGAACACTTTCAATTTTGAGCTTTTTCCATAGCTCAGACTTGAGCTCCTGATCACACCTCCCAAATGAGAATAATTTGGGCCATAAAAGCTCACTGAATTGTTGAAATTGAACTATACAACAAATGAGAGAATAACAACATCCTCTTCTCTTCAACCTCCAAAAACTTTCCTTGCATGGCAAATGACTTTGAACTTCAATTAGAAAGAAATTCACTCTTCCCTTCACTGACGCTTATCCTCCTGTCAAGAGCTGCTTTTCTTGCGCTCACTCAGCAAATTACTGGCAAGAAAATTGTAGAAGAAATCTGAACATCAAGTCCTAAATGGACTATAAGCTTCTTGTAACATCCTGTCGCAAGAATGCACATCGATCTTGAAACAAAAATCTCATTCAAAAATTGAAATGAAGATCACCAATTTTCTCCTTCAAAACTTTGATTGTCAGCTTCCTGTAACATCAAGTATATGGTAATCATCTTTGCACAATGGTGCATCCATCTATGATCCACAATCGACAACACCTTTGACTCAAGCATAAGTCGTGCAACATACAACATCAACAACAAGTTGACATGAAATGTGCTATACAATTGACACAACCATCAATGTAAAAAGGGTGCCCACAATCGACACAAGTCGAAAAACATGTGTGACACAATCGACACAAGTCGATAAACAACAAGATACATCTTTACAATCACATGTGTATGTTTCATGTACAGTGAACCTATATACCGTTCGCTATTACACATACAAACTCTATGTACTTGTGCAACTTCAACTCTTCTTTTCAAATACCAACAAGTACATCATCCCAAAGAACATTTGGGTGACTAAGAGCTGAACTAAAAGACATTGATGCAATATAAATGAGTATCATACTCATCTTTTACACCTCCATGGAGAAATTTTGCAACAACAAAGAAATTCCTTCAACTGAAACTGCTTTTACATGCAATCTTGCATCAAACTTTTCAACTGAAATACATGCATACAAAATCTGAAATTTACATGTACAAAATGAGTATGACTTACTGCATTAAGAAGTTAATCCACTTCCTACCAAGCCAACTCCATAGCGGCTTTTCCTGCTGCAACATTTCTACATGTGAATCTTCCATTTCCACATCGATAATGGAATCCATAGATCCACTTGCGCCAATCCTTTTGTCCTCTAACTACATGTGCTTTGGACGACTTGCTGGATGCAAAGTCCAACAATGAGAGACATCATGTCCCTTGTTTTGACAAAATGTGCAACTCTTATGCACTTTTTGTGAAATTTTTCTTTGCCTCTTCTGCTTCCTGTGTGCTTTCTTTTTCAACCAGCATCTTGAAGCAACATGGTTAAATCCACCACAAAATGTGCAACAAAACTTTATTTCATTTGAACAAGCAAAATTATCATTCTTTGCTGAAACATAATGAAATTGATCATGTGATTAATTATACCTCTTTTGTTGCATGGAATTTCCATCCTTTTTGTCTTCGAAAGATGATGAACTAGTAGAGGAGACAACTTTCTTTTTCAGACTTTCATCACAGTTCTTGTCTTTAAAATTGTTTGAACTTGAATGCTCGCCATAAGCGGCATGTTTACCCTCTACTTGCTGCAATTAAGGCTTTAAACAATGGTAATCATCCTTACAACAATTTTGACATATATGCATTTTAGAACTTGGAATAAAGGTTCTCTTTAAATTTGCATCACATGCATTCAAGGATTTGGAGTCTTCACCATTAAACTGCACATAACCAAGACCAACATTCTTAGGTCGCTCCACAACCGAAATAGGGTCAACCATGCCTTGTGCATGCTTGCCCAAACCTTTGCCTTCATGATAGCCCATTTTAACCATTAATTTGGACCCTATACCCCTTATATGTTTTTCAAAAGAACCAACACACTTTTCAATTGAGGAAATTGAAGACAAGTTGGAATGGTTTACCTCTTCCTCACGCTTGTTCTTGGACAAAGATTATTGAGCTTGAAGGAGTTGTTTCTCTATGTCATGCAGTCTTTGGAGAATTGTTTCCTTCTCTTACTTCATGGCTAACAATTGTGCATGAAGCTTATCTCTTTCTCTTTGATCCTCAATCAAAATCTGCACCATGTCCTTCACCTTAATGAACTCATTCTTCATGTCATCATTGAAGAATATCGTGAAGGAGGAAACTTCACTTGTGGAGGAATTTGTCATTATGTAAATGGTCAAATTAACAAAAATAACTTCAAATAAAATTTCTCAAAGCTTTCAAACAAATAACAAGCATTTAACCAAATGTCTTTACAGCCATACTCTTATTCAAGTAGTCATAAAACACAAACTCCAATAGCTTTTGTAGAAAACACTAATCAAGTGGGTTTGTTTTCCAAAGATAATATTGAGGTACTTTGGGGTAAGGAAATAGCCTACAAATCTTTCCAAGACTCAGCTATCAATAGTTATCTTTTCAACTCAAGCAAACTCATACAATCAATCATTTTGCAATCCAATAAAACTGTCAATCTTTTACACTGTTTTAACACCTTTTGCACAAAAACAAATGCTCAACCTGAGCTCTGATACCATCTAATCTGAAAATGGAAGTATTTTTAAATGTTGTGCAAAGTATCCATTTCCATTTAATTAAATGTGTGCAAAATTCTCCATGTCTTTCAAGTTAAACAAAGTGTATTTGGTAATTGTTTCTGAGTTTATGTGTGAGGTAATGTTTATTAATTTTGTTGTTTAACATATCATATCAGCAATACATAGCAGAATAACTTCAACATAACATAACTCAGATATTTGGTGAGCAGTTCACCCCTCCTGGGCTACGTCTGCTGGACCAAGCCTCCCAAATTAGCTTTTCCTCTTGTATTAAAATGCTTCAAAATGCTAATACAAGTTTAAAAGTGCCTCAATAGGAAATATAACTATAAATACAGAATCAGAAGACATGAAAATGCTAAAAATTCCTTTCCATATTCACTAAATAGTGAAAAATTACCAATTACAGTGTCTTCTTCAACAAGGCCCTGATGGATATTTGAACTCCTTTGAAGCTTTTCGAGATTTAGATGTCCTCAAATAGTTTTTAAACCTCTTCCATTAGGTTCAGAAGGTCGAAAATAGCTGAAAATGGTTTTTGGTTCACCTCAAACAGTGAAGTACAACTCAATACAGCTCCATTTCTCCAATGGCCCTGATGGATCTCTAAGCTTCCCTGAAGCTTTTCGGGCTCTGAAAGTCTTAAAACAGTTTGAAACCTCTTCCATTAGGTTCAGAAGGTGGAAAATAGCTGAAAATGGTTTTTGGTTCACCTCAAACAATGAGGTACAACTCAATACAGCTCCATTTCCCCAATGGCCCTAGCGGCTCTCCAAGCTTCCCTGAAGAAAAAAATGGTTTTATAACACCTATACCACCTCTGGAACCTATCCCAAACACTCCAGAATGCTGAAAATAGTCGAAATTGACCAAAATTTCATCCCATTTGGTCCAATATTGGAGAAGATATGACCAAAACAAATTTCTGCCCAATCTTCCCTAAACAAGCTCCACCAAATGTGGAGAAACTACAAATAGGAGCACCAAAAATAGTAAACCTGCCAAAATTGTCGAAAACCGCTCCAAACTTGGCGGACGGTTAGGAGGTTACAATAAATGTTAGGCAGTTAACGGGTCACATGTGACCACACCGCAAAGTCCGTCGGTTTAATTTTTTAAACAAACCGTAAAATCAACCAACCGTAGCATATAATCTTTGATGTTGTCACATGTAAAGGTTTTGACTGCACGGTTAAGTTTAAGCTCCAGGTTCCAAGCACCGGATCATATGGTGGGGTCGGGCTAGCCCCTTAATATTTCCACCTAGAACAATTTCAAACGATAAATACATGCCGCCGCCTATCCATGTTAAGAACCATTGATAGCCCGGTTGGCCGGGTCACGTTGTTGACCTGCGGGAGGTCTCCATTTCAAATCCCGCAGACTCCATATAATTTTATTCATGACCCCTGGGCCACGTGGCAGCCTACCATTGGTCTGTTATTATATGGTCAAACAAATCCTCCAATCGAAACTTGTCACTTGTCAATAAACGATTGGCCCGAATGGAATATTTCAGGGACTGTTTCAAGGAATATTCTAAGAATATTCCTTGGAATTTTTATTTTTATTTTCAAAATTTGAAAGTCAAACCTGGTCAACTCAGTCTTTTGTAGTTTACTGAAAACTTCAAACTTGCATAACTTTCACATACGATGTCGGATTTGAGTGCCGTTCGCAGCGCCAGGATCGCAGCGATGGGGCCTATCCGATCGTTCAAGTTGAAAGTGATTTTGAACACTTTCAATTTTGAGCTTTTTCCATAGCTCAGACTTGAGCTCCTGATCACACCTCCCAAATGAGAAGATTTTAGACCAAAAAAGCTCACCGAAATGCTGAAACTGAACTGTACAACAAGTGAAAGAATAACAACAATGATTTTGAAATTTATTATGTGATTTCCTAGAAGAGTTATATATTTTTAAAACATCCTCTTCTCTTCAACCTCCAAAAAATTTCCTTGCATGGCAAATGACTTTGAACTTCAATTAGAAAGAAATTCACTCTTCCCTTCACTGATGCTTATCCTCCTATCAAGAGCTGCTTTTCTTGCACTCACTCAGCAAATTACTAGCGAGAAAATTGTAGAAGAAATTTGAACATCAAGTCCTAAATGGACTATAAACTTCCTGTAACATCCTGTCACAAGAATGCACATCAATATTGAAACAAAAATCCCATGCAAAAATTGAAATGACGATCACCTCTTTGCTCCTTCAAAGCTTTGATTGTCAGCTTCCTGTAACATCAAGTATATGGTAATCTTCTTTACACAATGGTGTATCCATCTATCGATCCACAATCGACAACACCTTTGACTCAAGAATAAGTCGTGCAACATATGACATCAACAACAAGTTGACATGAAATGTGATATACAATTGACACAACCATCAATGTAAAAAGTGTGCCCACAATCGACACAAGTCGACAAACATGTGTGACACAATCGACACAAGTCGATAAAAAACAAGATACATCTTTACAATCACATGTGTATGTACAATGAACCTATATACAGTTCGCCAATTACACATACAAACTCTATGTACTTGTGCAACTTCAACTCTTCTTTTCAAATACGAACAAGTACATCATCCCAAAAAACATTTTGGTGACTAAGAGCTGAACTAAAATACATTGTTGTAATATAAATAAGTATCATACTCATCTTTTACACCTCCATGGCGAAATTTTTGAACAACAAAGAAATTCCTTGAACTGAAACTGCTTTTAAATGCAATCTTGAATCAAACTTTTCAACTGAAATACATGCATACAAAATCTGAAATTTGCATGTACAAAATCATGAGTATGACTTACTGCATTAAGAAGTTAATCCACTTCCTACCAAGCCAACTCCACGGCGTCTTTTCCTGTTGCAACATTTCTACATGTGAATCTTCCATTTCCACATCGATTATGGAATCCATAGATCCACTTGCGCCAATCTTGTTGTCCTCTAACTGCATGTGCTTTGGACGACTTGTTGGATGCAAATTTCAACAATGAGACACATCATGTCCCTTCTTTTGACAAAATGTGCAACTCTTATGCACTTTTTGTGAAAGTTTTCTTTTCCTCTTCTGCTTCCTGTGTGCTTTCTTTTTCAACCAGCATCTTGAAGCAACATGGTTAAATCCACCATAAAATGTGCAACAAAATTTTCTTTCATTTGAACAAGCAAAATTATCATTCTTTGCTGAAACATAATCAAATTAATCATGTGATTAATTATACCTCTTTTGCTGCATGGAATTTCCATCCTTTTTTTCTTCGAAAGACGATGAACTAGTAGATGAGACAGCTTTCTTTTTCAGACTTTCATCACAGTTCCTGTCTTGAAAATTGTTTGAACTTGAATGCTCGCCATAAGTGGCATGTTTACCCTCTACTTGTTGCAATGAAGGATTTAAACAATGGCAATCATCCTTAAAAAAAAATTGACATATATGAATTTTAGAACTTGGAATAAAGGTTCTCTTTAAATTTGCATCACATGCATTCAAGGATTTGGAGTCTTCGCCATTAAACTACACATAACCAAGACCAACATTATTAGGTCACTCCACAACCAAAATAGGGTCAACCATGCATTGTGGATGCTTGCCCAAACCTTTGCCTTCATGATAGCCCATTTTAACCATTAATTTGGACCCTATACCCCTTGTATGTTTTTCAAAAGAACCAACACACTTTTCAATTGAGGAAATTGAAGACAAGTTGGAATGTTTTACCTCTTCCTCGTGCTTGTTCTTGGAAAAAGCTTCTTGAACTTGAAGGATTTGTTTCTCCATGTCATGCAGTCTTTGGAGAATTGTTTCCTTCTCTTCCTTCATGGCTAACAATTGTGCATGAAGCTTAGCACTTTCTCTTTGATCCTCAATCAAAATCTACACCATGTCCTTCACCTTAATGAACTCATTCTTCATGTCATCATTGAAGAATCTCGTGAAGGAGGAAACTTCACTTGTGGAAGAATTTGTCATTATCTAAATGGTCAAATTAACAAAAGGAACTTCGAAGAAAATTTCTCAAAGCTTTCAAACAAATGACAAGCTTTTAACCAAATGTCTTTACAGCCATACTCTTATTCAAGCAACCATAAAACACAAACTCCAATAGCTTTTGTAGCAAACACTAATCAAGTGGGTTTGTTTTCCAAAGATAATCTTGAGGTACTTTTGGGTAAGGAAATAGCCTACAACTCTTTCCAAGACTTAGCTATCAACAGCTATCTTTTCAACTCAAGAAAACTCATACAATCAATCATTTTGCAATCCAATAAAACAGTCAATATTTTACACTGTTTTAACACCTTTTGCATAAAAAAAATGCTCAACCTGAGCTCTGATACCATCTGATCTAAAAATGGAAGTATTTATAAATGATGTAAATGTTGTGCAAAGTATCCATTTCCATTTAATTAAATGTGTGCAAAATTCTCCATATCTTTCAAGTTAAACAAAGTATATTTGGTAACTGTTTCTGAGTTTATGTGTGAGGGAATGTTTATTAATTTTTTTGTTTAACATATCATATCAGCAATACATATCAGAATAACTTCAACATAACATAACTCAGATATTTGGTGAGCAGTTTACCCCTCCTCGGCTACGTCTGTTGGACCAAGCATCCAAAATTGGCTTGTCCTCTTATATTAAAATGCTTCAAAATGCTAATACAAGTTTAAAAGTGCCTCAATAGAAAATATGACTGTAAATACAAAATCAGAAGACATGAAAATGCTAAAAATGTCTTTCCATATTCACTAAACAATGAAAATTTACCAATTACAGTGTCTTCTTCAACAAGGTCGTGATGGCTCTTTGAAATCCTCTAAAGATTTTCGGGCTGTATAAGTCCTCAAACAGTTCTAAAACCTCTTCCATTAGGTTCATAAGGTCAAAAATAGCTGAAAATGGTTTTTTTTTCACCTCAAACAATGAGGTACAACTCAATACAACTCCATTTCCCCAATGGCCCTGATGGCTCTCCAAGCTTCACTGAAGCTTTTCAGGATCTAAAAGTCTTCAAACAGTACTAAAACCTCTTCCATTAGGTTCATAAGG
Source organism: Pinus albicaulis (assembly GCA_034641835.2). NCBI lineage: Eukaryota > Viridiplantae > Streptophyta > Pinopsida > Pinales > Pinaceae > Pinus > Pinus albicaulis. Next base: position 1,529,140,877 of record CM076579.1, read on the forward strand.
TGGAATATAGCTGAAAATGGTTTTTTTTTCACCTCAAACAGTGAGGTGCAACTCAATACAGCTCCATTTCCCCAATGGCCCTAGTGGCTCTCCAAGCTTCCCTGAAGAAAAAATGGCTATATAACACCTCTACTACCTCTGGAACATGTCTGAAACACTCCAGAATACTGAGAATAGTCGAAATTGACCAAAATTTCGTCCCATTTGGTCCAATCTTGGAGAATTTATGACCAAAACAAATTTCTGCCCAATCTTCCCTAAACAAGCTCCACCAAATGTGGAGAAACTGCAGATAGCAGCGCCAAAAATAGTAAACCCGCCAAAATTTTTGGAATTTGCTCCAAACTTGGCAGACGGTTAGGAGGTTACAATAAATGTTAGGCGGTCAATGGGTCACATGTGACCACACTGCAAAGTCTGTCGGTTTAACCGTTAAATAAACCGTAAAATCAACCAACCATGACATATAATGTTTGATGTTGTCACATGTAAAGGTTTTGACCGTGCGGTTAAGTTTAAGCTCTAGGTTCCAAGCGTCGGATCATATGGCGGGGTTGGGCTAGCCCCTTAATTTTTCCGCCCAGAACAATTTCAAACAATAAATACATGTCACCGCCTATCCATGTTAAGAACCATCGATAGCCCGGTTGGTCGGGTCGCGTTGTTGACCTGCGGGAGGTTTCCATTTCAAATCCCATAGACTCCATTTAATTTTATTCATGACCCCTAGGCCACGTGGCAGCCTACCATTGGTATGCTATTATACGGTCAGACAAATCCTCCAACCAAAACTTGCCACTTGTCAATAAACGATTGGCCTGAATGGAATATTCTAGGGAATATTTCAAGGAATATTCCAAAAATATTCCTTGGAATATTTTTTTATTATTTTTCAAAATTTGAAAGTCAAACTTGGTCAACTCAGTCTTTTGCAGTTTACTAAAAACTTCAAACTTACATAACTTTCACATATGATGTCGGATTTGAGTGTCGTTCACGGTGCCAGGATCGCAATGATGAGGCCCATCCGATCATTCAGGTTGCAAGCGATTTTGAACACTTTAAATTTTGAGCTTTTTCCATAGCTCCTAATCGGTAAAGATCAAAATGGGATAATTTTATGCTAAAATGCCTATTTACAATTTACTTAGTTTAAATTCTATGTATTTTGATTCATTTAATTTAATTTAATATTAATTTTTAACTTAAAGTATTAAATCCCTTATAAATACCCCTCTCGTATATATTAATTCATTATTATATAAATATCCCAAAAACCCATTTTTTAAAGGTTAACCTATGGTCTTATATTCCCCATGTGTCGAAAAAAAAACCATCCCATTCCCCATAGGTTAAAAACAAAAACATTATAATAAACCCACCCAAATAGACATAAAACATTGGTTAATGTTTTATACGCTATGTAATATATGCCTCGCCAACCATAATAAAGTATTGATTTTATAATAAAAACATACGTTTTTAATATGAAAATCTATCCCGGCGCATATAAAAGACCTGGGCCCCATGTCCCACTATCAAGTAACTACAAAAATAATATCATTTGTTCGCATTAACCCTCCCAGATCCGACGACCACAAAAGCATATCGCATTTTAAACTGCGCGATCTAAACCCATTTCAAACTCTAAGAAATGGGTAGTTTTCCACTCTTATCTCTCCTCCACGCAGCACACAAGGGATTCACTCAATAAACCTATAACATATCATGTGCGATCATAGCATATTAAAAAATATCCTTAATTTGAGTACATATTGGAAAATACCCCTAAAAATCACATTATTTAACCCTCTACCATTATAAACCCAATACACCTTCCCAGTTTAAAAATCCCCTACTTTCACTATATATTGTAGGTATCCATTTTTTTATTAACATTTTTTACACCCCTTTATATTTTTTCATTAACTTTGAGCTCCATTTTTTATAACTGCCAATATAAAAACTTTTATCCCCTATATATCCCCCAATATATTATGTCATTTTTTCCTCATTATATATCCCCTAATATGAACCCACGTGCTATGGTATTGCTCCCGCAGTGAAGCTCCTGTGACGCGGCAACAGCCTATTGGATCGCATTCGATCCAACCAAAACAACTTACCACCCATATCTCGTGCGATAACTGCCTATGGTTTTCTATCTTTGAAGACCAAAACCGCCCCCTGTTTCGACGAGACCGCCATTAAATGCATAACTCTTTTGACCTAAAAACCTTATAAACCTTCATAATGCGATGTGAAAGCCCTTCTTTTCATTGTCTGCATGCATTCATCCTTTCTACTGAGAAACGAAGACCCTGTACACTGGTGTTACACCCAGAGAACCTGAAAAAACCACCACAATCATTGTTAAAACCACTAGAAGCGCCCAACTCGACTTCCAAAAACCTTTAGAGCTACCAAGAATCTGTTCGACACCTCGATAACCAGTTGGAAAGACCTAATACTTGCACAAATAGGTATTTTTCGAAGAAAACAAACATGTTTTTCATTCTAAAAGGAACTTCTAAAAGAATTAAGCCCAGTAAAGCCTATTTTACCCAAAGAAAGACCTTGTAGTTGCCCGAAAAGAACGAATTCCCTGACAAAAATTTGATAAAACCCTATTTTCAATACTGTAAACTGGTTTTAAGTTAAAATTGAATATTTTTAGTCTTTGCAGACCTTATAAGACTTCGAATTTTTCCAGAAATACTTTGCTGGTAAACCCAACCCTTCTACACCCAATTTTAACCAGTTTCAGTCCAGAATTATCCAAAAATCAGATTAAACCCCTGTGTTATCATTTTCTAAGCCTGTGACAGTCTAAAGAACAGTTAAAAGTAAAAATATAAGGGTTAAATTCAAAATAAAACCAAGTTGTGTTTTTTTTCATCCAAGAACTTCTGTTAAAGTAAAAAAAACAATTATGTAAACCATTCAATCGTACAGAAGAATCCAGAAAGCCCAAATACAGAGTTTTAGTTATCCAGAAAGCATAAAAAATGTCAAAATCAAATCCAGCCATGTCCTACAAGACTGCAATTATTGTAAATCCTCTACAACCTCCTATTGTAGACATTGAACATACACCTTTAGCAGATGTGGATTATAAAATAGCAGACCCAGTAGTAGAGTTCAATCTGTTAGACCTCCATTGCTAGAGTTATGAAAAGTCTTTGGATCAAATTGAAGAAGTCCAAATTTGGGAGTCAAAACTACCCAAATATGTTGTCCCACTTACCCATCAATGTCTAGAGGTTATTAGGTTGTGACAGACCCATTATTCTCCTGAACATAGAGAAATTGTAAATGCAAATAAAGAAGTCTTGTTCACAATTACTGCTGAGTCAATAAACCAAATGCTACAGATCAAAAGAGATCCCAAAGTTGTTCCTTTGTCAATAGAAGCACTCACAAAGTTGTACATTGGCTTGGAATTTCCCAAAAGGTTTCAGATTTTCAAAGTGTTGATTCCATTACATGTTGAAATTTCACAAATCAACCCTTCATATTATACTTCAAAATTTCCAGAAGGGTCAAGGCATGTCATATCCATGATGTCCTTTATCTTAAGATACTTTACAGATGAGCATACAAATGAATCAATCCTAGGTTTCCTATCTACCTTTGCACCAGAACAGCCTCCTTCTGTCATTTTCAATTATGCTGGGTACATAGTTGATAATATCCATGATCAGCTTGTCAAATTTCCAACTGAAGGAGTATTTAAATATACATCCTTTCTTTTCCATATGTTCTTATATTTCCAAGCAAACAAGTTCCCTATTACACTTCAAAAGCTTAATATCGAAGAAAATCCACTTTCTGTCATCTTTTGGACTTCTTTAATCAGAAAAGAGTCCACAGAGTTCACTTATGCAGAGTTTACAGGTCACTTTGATAAATATGTTGACAAATATAGAACAGCCAAGAATCAGTGATGCAATGAAGAAATTTCTACAGCTATCAGATCAGACTAGAACTGCAGATTGGTACTTATATGAAAAACATATAGAAATCAGGGTTTTTGGGTCCAATTTGTTACCCTATAAACTTCCTAAGTATGTGCCAATGAGAATTTTTGCCTTGGAGTATATCAGGAAAATCTTAAATTATGATTCTATCCACTTCCTAGCAGCCAAAAATAAGACCCAATTTAAGTTGAAGAATCAAGTGGGACCATTTATTTGTAATCACGGAGATGCAGGACAAGAAGCAGCAAAACAATTACTTGAGTACATATTTGAAGATATTTTCTCATGGAACTATGATCCACAAGGAATACTAAGCAAAATGAGGGTTAAGTGCAAACTAACACCTTATATTCATGAGAAAAAACCATAAATTGAACAATATTTCAATCAAAGAGAGTGGCTAGTAAATACCTTGGTAGATGCAGTTAAACAGGGTGATACTAGTCACACCTTGAAAACTGAAAATCAAGGAGAGAAAGGTACTAAGAGAGTCAGAGAAGAAGGTACATACACTACTGAGACAACAACTGAGACAAGGTTTAAACTTAGATACAATAAAAAACCTAAAGTCAATTCAGTTGATAAAGGAAAAGTGACCATAGAAGTGGAAGATACAGATGTGCCAGAGACAAATACAGATGCAGCTACAGTCAATACAAATGAGCCAGCAATAGAGTTTTAAATGAAGTAAATCTTGATAATTCAAATACTCAAGTCACAAAGAAACAACAGAATATGGAGGCATCCACCTCATAGATAGTAGAAGAAAAAGATCTTGACATCAAGGAAAAATATAAGCAGATTAAGACAAAGAATGAAGAAATTAAGAATGAGATGTATTCTCAATATTTGAAGAAAACACCAGGCATTCAAAACAGACTTTTATCAGCTTTTGATTATTCAAACAAAAATTTGATTATGTCAGTGCTTCAACCAACAGTCAAGACTGCCAAGACAGTTGCAGATTACAAGAAAGTTGATCTTGAAGTGCCAACAAAAAGTATCCATTCATTAGATCAGATTGAGTTTCATAGGAAAACTTCTGAGATGTTATATTCTACCATAACTACCAAGGTTATGAGTGTCAGCAAGCTCCAGAATACAATAAAAAACATGATAGATCAAATGAAAGTTGACAAGGCTTCTTCATATGCTAAATATCTTAGGATTAAGTCTTTAGAAGAGTTGGTTATTCAAATAGGATATGATCCTGCCAATGTCAAAGCAGCAGAAGAGTTAGTGAAGAAAAAGGATTTAACCTTGAAAGAGCCAATTTCTTATGTGAAGAATCAGTTATGGAGTAAAATCATTGAAGCCATCAATGATGTTTAGCCATCACTCCCTGTAATACATGAGCAGAGGGATTTACTGAAGGCAGCACAAACAGAGATTCAAAAAACAAAAGATGAGCTAGGTGACAAACCTGAGCAAGCCATAGAATTAATCAAATTCCTCAACAGCAAGAACAAGCAAGAACTTGAAGAAATAGAAATTACTGATAGAACAGAGACAATCCTTGAAATAAGATAAGTCATTTCAAAGAAGAATTTAAAGAAGTAGTTAGAAGAAAAATGTGAGAACAAGAACATATCCATAACCAAGTTTATGGTTACGTTTGAAAATTTGAGGCAAAGAGGATTGCCTAACATTCTGGTAATTAATGATAAACTCATACCACAGGCGGACTACAACAAAAATATTAGAGATTATGCAAAAGAGCAGGTTGACAAAACAGAAGGACAAGGAATTCTCGGGCCCCATGTCGCACGCTTTGATTTTATAATAAAAACATACGTTTTTAATATGAAAATATATCCCACCGCATATAAAATACCCAGGCCCCATGTCCCACTACTGAGCAACTACAAAACTAATCTCAGACGTTCGCATTAACCCTCCCAGATCCGACGACCACAAACGCATATCGCATTTTAAACTGCGCAATCTAAACCCATTTCAAACTCTACGAAATGGGTGGTTTTCCACCCTTGTCTCTTCTCCACACGGCAGCAGCCTATTAGATCGCATTTGATCCAACCAAAACAACTTACCGCCCATTTCATGTGCGATAACCGCCTTTGGTTTTCTGTCTATGAAGACCAAAACCACCCTCTGTTTCGACAAGACCGCCATTAAATGCATAACTCTTTTGACCTAAAAACCTTATAAACCTTCATAATGCGTTGTCAAATCCCTTCTTTGCATTGTCTACGTGCATTCATTCTTTCTACTGAGAAATGAAGATCCTGTACACTAGTTTTACACCCAAAGAACCTAAAAAAGCCACCACAGTCGCTGTTAAAACCACTGGAAGTGCCCAATTCGACTTCTAGAAACCTTCAGAGCTACCAAGAACCTGTTCGACACCTCGATAACCAACTGGAAAGACCTAATACCTGCACAAATAGGTATTTTCCAAAGAAAACAAACCTATTTTTCATTCTAAAAGGAACTTCTGAAAGAATTAAGCCCAGTAAAGACTATTTTACCCAAAGAAATACCTTGTAGTTTCCCGAAAGGAACGAATTCCCTGTCAAAAATTTGATAAAACCATGTTTTCAATACTATAAACTAGTTTTAAGTTAAAATTAAATATTTCCAGTCTTTGCAGGTAAACCCAACCCTTCTACACCCAATTTTAACCAGTTTCAGTCCAGAATTATCCAAAAATCAGATAAAACCCTTATTTTCTAAACCTGTGAAAGTATAAAGAATAGTTAAAAGTAAAAATATAAGGGTTAAATTCAAAAGAAAACAAATTTGTGCCTATTTTTCATCCAAGAACTTCTGTTAAAGTAAAAAAAACACTTATGTAAACCATTTAATCTTACAGAAGAATCCAGAAAGCCCAAATACAGAGTTTCAGTTATCTAGAAAGCCTAAAAAATGTCAAAATAAAATCCAGCCATGTCCTCCAAGACTGCAATTATTGTAAAACCTCTACAACCTCCTGTTGTAGACATTGAACATACACCTTTAGCAGATGTGGATTATAAAATAGCAGACCCACTAGTAGAGTTCAATCTGTTAGACCTCCACTACTAGAGTCATGAAAAATCTTTGGATCAAGTTGAAGAAGTCCAAATTTGGGAGTCAAACCTACCCAAATATATTGTCCCACTTACCCATCAATGTCTAGAGGTTATTAGGTTGTGTCAGACCCATTATTCTCCTGAACATAGAGCAATTGTAAATGCAAATAAAGAAGTCTTGTTCACAATTACTGCTGAGTCAATAAACCAGATGCTACCGATCAAACCAGATCCTAAAGTTGTTCCTTTGTCAATAGAAGAACTCACAAAGTTGTACATTGACCTGGAATTTCCCAAAAGGTTTCATATTTTCCAAGTGTTCATGCCATTACATGCTGAAATTCCACAAATCAACCCTCCATATTCTACTTCAAAATTTCCAGAAGGGTTAAGGCATGTCATGTCCATGTTATCATTTATCTTAGGATACTTTACAGATGAGCATACAGATGAATCAATCTTAGGTTTCCTATCTACCTTTGCACTAGGACAACCTCCTTCTGTCATTTTCAATTATGTTGAGTACATAGTTGATAATATCCATGATCAACTTGTCAAATTTCAAACTGAAGGAGTATTTAGATATACATCCTTTATTTTCCATATGTTCTTATATTTCCAAGCAGACAAGTTCCCTATTACACTTCAGAAGCTTGATATTGAAGAAAATCCACTTTCTGTCATCTTTTGGACTTCTTTAATCAGAAAAGAGTCCACATAGTTCACTTATGCAGATTTTATAGTATACTTTGTTCACCCATTGATAAATATGTTGAAAAATACAGAATAGCCAAGAATCAGTGATGAAATGAACAAAGTTCTACAGCTATCAGAGCAGACTAGAACTGGAGATTGGTACTTATATGAAAAACATACAGAAATCATAAGTTTTGGGTCCAATCTGTTACCCTATTAACTTCCTAAGTATGTGCCAATGAGAAATTTTTCCTTGGAGTATATCAGGAAAATCTTAAATTCTAACTCTATCAACTTCCTAGCAGCCAAAAATAAGACCCAATTTAAGTTGAAGAATCAGGTGGGACCATTTATTTTCAATCACAGAGATGTAGGACAAGAAGCAGCAAAACAATTACTTGAGTACGGATTTGAAGAGAGTTTCTCATGGAACTAAGATCCACAAGGAATACTAAGAAAAATGAGGGTTAAGTGCAAAATAACACCTTATATTCATGAGAAAAAACCAGAGATTGAACAATATGTCAATCAAACAGGGTGGCTAGAAAATACCTTGGTAGATGCAGTTAAATAGGGTGATACTAGTCACACGTTGCAAACTGCAAATCAAGGAGAGAAAGCTACTAAGAGAGTAAGAGAAGAAGGTACATACACTGCTGAGACGACAACTGAGACAAGTTTTAAACTTAGATACAATAAAAAGCCTAAAGTCAATTCAGTTGATAAAGGAAAAGTGACCATAGAAGTGGAAGATACAGATGTGCCAGAGACAAATATAGATGGAGCTACAGTCAATATAAATGAGCCAGCAACACTGATTTTAAATGAAGGAAATCTTGATAATTCAAATACTCAGGTCATAGAGAAACATCAGAATATGGAGGCATCCTCCTCACAGACAGCAGAAGAAAAAGATATTGACATCAAGGAAAAATATAAGCAGATTAAGACAAAGAATGAAGAAATTAAGAATGAGATTTATTCTCAGTTGAAGCAAACACTAGGCATTCAGAACATACTTTTATCATCTTTTGATTATTCAAACAAAAAGTTGATTATGTCAGTGCTTCAACCAACAATTAAGACTCCCAAGTCAGTTGCAAATTACAAGAAAGTTGATCTTGAAGTGCCAATAGAAATTATCCTTGCACTAGATCAGATTGAGTTTCACAGGAAAACTTCTGAGATGTTATATTCTACCATAACTACCAAGGCTATGAGTTTTAGTAAGCTCCAGAATACAATAATAAACATGATAGATCAAATGAAAGTTGACAAGGCTTCTTCATATGCTAAAGATCTTAGGATTAAGTCTTTAGAAGAGTTGGTTATTCAAATAGGATATGATCCTGCCAATGTTAAAGCAGCAGAAGAGTTAGTGAAGAGAAATAATGTCGATATTGCAGCATTGAGGAAACAACTCAAGCTTCCACCAATTGAACATCCACAAGCCAAAGAAATAGTTCAAGAGGAAAACCAGAAAGATAATATGATGAACTTGATTCTACAGTCAATAGGACATATAAAATAAATGGAGATCCAAATGGACAAGCTTTTCCATGAAAGAGAAACTACAAAATCACAGGAAACTTCTACAGTAATTCCCATGGTTACTACAACTGTGCCTTCAACTCTGGCAGAAGATTTGGCACCAAAAGTATCACTGGCTACTGTAGTGCCAGTAACCTCATCCACTACTGCAGCCACAGAATCCTCTACCACAGCAGCTCAACATTCTGATGAGGCTAGTAAATTAGTTAAAGCCATGGAGGAAATGTCACTTCAAACCAATGAGATCAACAGATTGAAGAAAGTGATTGATAATCTTGAAGATACTAAGAAGCTAGCTCAAATCAATGCCAAAACTCATGAACAAAGGGCTAACAGGTTAAATGTTGAGTTAAAGGATTTACAAAAGGATTTGACCTTGAAAGAGCCAATTTCTTATGTGAAGAATCAGTTATGGAGTAAAATCATTGAAGCCATCAATGATGTTTGACCATCAATCCAGGTAATATATGAGAAAAGGGATTTACTGAAGGCAGTACAAACAGAGATTTAGAAAACAAAAGATGAGCTAAGTGACAAACCTGAGCAAGCCATAGAATTAATCAAATTCATCAACACCAAGAATAAGCAAGAACTTGAAGAAATAGAAATTACTGATAGAACAGAGACAATCCTTAAAATAAGGAAATTCATTTCAAATAAGAATTTAATGAAGCAGTTAGAAGAAAAATGTGAAAACATGAACATAGCCATAACCAAGTTTATGTTTAAGTTTGAAAATTTGAGGCAAAGACATTTTCCTAACATTTTGGTCATTAATGATAAACTCATGCCACAGGAAGACGACAAAAAAAAGATTAGAGATTATGCAAAAGAGCAGGTTGACAAAACAGAAGGACAAGGAATTCCTACCGGGGAAGGTTTTACACAAAAGTTTTGAAGACTTGTTTTATCTTCAGCATGAGATAAAGCACATTTTTGTTATAAAACCAACATTTGCTAGATATACTGAGGCAGATGAGAACTTTAGGAAGCTGAAAAAAGATAAAAATTCCTAATCAAGAAGCCTAGGAATCACTCACTGACTTGTTGTAAAAGTCAAAAGGCAGAGAGAAAGATTAAAACAGTTTGCTGATTTTTTGCAGTCAAAACAGAATTTTACAGCAGTAAGGAAGTTTTAACAGAGTTTAAAGTGTATCAGAGGTAAAGAGTATCAGATGAAAGAGTATAATATCATAAGATAATGTTTCAAAGAAAATTTGAAATATCTTTGCCAGCAAAGAGCACAACAAGGTAGCCAGTTGCACTCATTTCAAAACAGTTTTCTATTTTATTTGGATAAATAGGACAGCTTTCTAATTTGTTAAGTAGCTGTCACTATTTTTTTGTAAAAGATATTTAATTTCCTTAGAAAAATCCTATGATTATTCTAGGATATTTTGTAAACATTTTTGTATATATACTTCATCTTTTGAAGTATCAGTATGGAATAAAATTGGTGAAGATTTATATAGTCATTTTTTGTTGTACTTGAAGGCTTTTTGTTGCAAGTTTGAGTAGCAGACTGGATCAAATCATCTAGCATCATATTCAGGATTCATGTGATGAGCCATTGAAGTGAAGTACTTTCTTCTGTCTTTGTATATGTTCTTATGTTTACATGCATCCATTATGTATTCTAAATTTGAATGATAAATCAGGAGTATTATTACAGGAATTGTTAAAAGCACCCTGTCTTTAACTATTTATCATTTCTATATTTTCTACTGCTTTCCAGAGTAGGGAACCCTTAATTGCTCCCTCTTTCGAATGACCTATATCTACTCCTTCCTTATCCAGATTAAATAATCCTTCATTTCTCTTTATCCCGATCAAACCACTTCACCAAATCAGCCTTCCAAGATCTTCAAAGACTTATCTATCTTGCTCAAAAAACATTTGACTTTTTGACCTTGATCCTAGTTCTGTCTGCTTGACTTTTGACTCCTTAGCCCAACAGACAAATAGATATCCCACTATCCATCTCATTAAGTGATTTTTCCCACCAAACCAAACCAACCAAATCAAAACCATTTTGCACAATCATAACTAGCCTAATATCTTATAATCAAAACAAAGTTAAATCTTAAAGAAAGAGCCCTCTCTGAACCCTAGGAAGGCTACATCCTAGAGTTTAAAAGTTGGTTTGTGGTTACCTCTAATGTTCTTAGACTTTAAATAAAAATCTTACAATTTAAGAATTATTAGAGTGATAACACCATGCACCTTAAAAATGATAAGAAGTCAATGAATATAGTCCACTTCGAAGGGGAAACCTCCTTTTACAATGAATTCAATATATAATACAAAGTGAGGTGATCCCAAGACTAGGCCTCCTTGATGTATTGGAGACATAGAGTATAATTATAATTTAACAATAGAATGAAATTTTTTTGTGAACCTATTAATATAACAACACTAGAAATGTAATAACTCAATGTATGGGTCTTAATTAGGGGTTTGCAGCTTAAAATTCCCCTTCCCTTCAAATAATTGTTGTCCTCAACACTTGACTAACTATGGGTGTTTCTACATAAATAGCTCATCTTCCCAGGTCCCCTTTTCCACTGATATGTTCTTCCATTTGATGAGGTACTCAATAATTATTCAATTTTGTAGCTTCATAATCCTTGTTTCAAGGATTCTTTCTAGTTTTTTTTTTTTTTTGTTCCCTTCTTCATTAATCTCTACTAGAATATTTTATATGGTATCTTATCATTGATTACATCCTTTAAGCAATAAATATGGAAGAATGTATGTACACATGAATATGGAAGCAACTGCAAATTGTAAGTCATACTTTCAATACTCTGCAACGCCTTATAGGAGCCATAATACTTGGGTGCTTACTTATTATCCTTATTTTGTTACTTGAGGGAAATATTTTTATATGGTTGTAGCCTCAAAAATACCCAACACCCTACTACAAATTCCCTTTCACAATGACGTTTAAATATTTGTTATTTCATCCTATTTTGTGCTATAATCAAGTTGTCCTTCAATAGTTTGAGAAATTATTATAAATTCCCTTTGTGGTTCTCCATTGCTTGAACCTTTACAGTCCATTTAATGGGTGATGTTGTGGATGGAGGATGGTATCCATAAAGTTCCATAAGTGGAGGCATTTTTTATGAAGTATGGAATGATTTTTTGCACCACCATTCTACCAAGGGCAACAGGCTTGACCCATTTTGTTCATTTATCATATGCAAAGCAAAAAAGATACCCTTATAAACATGTATTCACAATCTCAATTCGCCCATCAGATTGAGGATGGTAAGATACCATAAGCCAATTGAGTATCCAAATAAGAAAATAATTCACTCCAAAAATTTATAGTGAAAATTGAAGCTCTATCACTTACAATAATATTTATTCCGTGTAGTTTTTCAACTATTTTCATGAATGTTGTTGCCATTGTACTTGATTTAAAAGGATGGGAAAGAGGGAAAAAATTTAAATACTTTGTAAGTTAATATAATAATACCATGATGGCATTATTTCCTTCAGGTTTGGGTAAAATTGTAATAAAATCCAATGGATATTCTTCCCAACATTAACTTGTTATAGCTAATGGTTGTAGGAAACCTGGGGTCTTAACTAACGCTTCCTTATTCTATTGGAGAAAACACATTCAACCACAAAATTTTGAATATTTGTTTTAATACCTTCCTAAAAATATCATTCTTAATCATGTGTTAAGTTTTCAAGAACCCTAAATTCCTCCTATAGATTAAGTGTGCAATTCCAAAAGTACATTTTTTCCGAGTTGGGATTTCTTACATAAATATAGGCAATCTTGATACCAAAATATATCATTATTCCATACAAATTTATCTAATTCAATTTGGTCCTCATGTAGTTGTTGAATGATCTTGCTTCCATTATGTCCTTGTAAAGTCTTTGTTTCTTCTTCTTTCCTTGCAAATGCATTTGCCACCATGTTATGTTCTCCTTTTATGTAGATAATTTTCAAGTCATAACCAAGCATATTTGTAACTCATTTTCTTTTCTCTTCTGAAGATAATCGTTGCTACAAGAAGTACTTCAAAATATCGTGATAAGTTTTTACTTTGAAGTGTCTTCCTATTAGGTAAGAGTAGCATTTTCTAACAGCATGTAGTATGACCAACATTTATTTTTTGTGAATGGTTTCAAGCAAGTTCATTCCTTTAATTGGTTTATTTTGAAGGCAAGGGGATTTCCTTTTTGCATTAAAACTACACCAATTCCATGGCTTTAGGTATCACGCTCCACAACAAAGGTTTTTGTGAAGTCATGTATGGGAAGGATAGGAGTTGTACAGATAGCCTCCTTGAAATTTTCAAAGGCTTCAATTGCTTTTTGAGTCCAATAAAATGCTTCATTTTTTAATAATGTCATTTGAGGTGTTGTTAGTTTACCATAATTCTTAACAAAGTTGCAATAATACCAATTCAATCCTAATAACTCTCTAAATTTCATCAAGGCTTTTAGGATTAGCCATTCCATTATAGCTTTAATTTCATTAGGGTCCACTTTTACACCTTTGTGAGATACAATGTGACTAAGTATTTCAATTATTGAACCCTATAGACACAATTGGAAGGCTTTGCATATAGTTGTTTCTCTTTTGATAGTTGTAAGACCCTACAATATGTTGTACATACTCTTCCTAATATTTTCTATAAATTAGTATTCATTAAAAAATATTATAACAACACTCAACATGTTCAAAGCCCTTTTAAAGAAACAAGGTGTCTAAACCCAACCTTTAAGGTTTCTTTATGGAAATGGGGTTATCGAAAATCCTCCTTCTTCAAGCACCCTAAAACTCTTTTATGAGATCACCATCATATCTTGCTCGCCGTGTATAAATTATAAAAATGTATGTATATAAATGGATTCAATCCGATCAAGCAGTGCACTAAATATAGATACTGACTCCCTTCTACAAATCAATTGCGGAAATAAACATGATCGTTGTAGAAATTTAAAACAAAATATGTATTGCCTTGATTCTCCTAATCCAACAATTATATGCCACTATTAAATACAGAATCGCTTCTACAAAATCTTTGTGGAACTTAAAACACAATCGCCAATAGAAATATCATGAAGAAAGATTCAATCACACATAACACAGATAATTTACTCCGGGGAAAGCATATAGCTAAAAACCCCACTATCTTCTATTATGTATTATATCATGGATCATGAAACAATTACATACAAAGCTCCAGTCCAAGAGCTCTCAGTACAATAGCTAACTGTCTCACACTATCATACAAAAATTGGAAAGTTCCGTAGCCAATTTACTGCCTCCAGATAACATGCCTCCATTGTGCAATCCTAGCTGATAGTAATCCCTATATGAATGGAATCTTGCTTGCCTTGACTGCGCAATCCTCATGGGCACATCCAATGTGTGTGTGGTTGCATGTGTGCAACTGATAATGTCACAATTGATAGTCAATCTGTCCCTTTCACCTACATCTCAACTGGGTCTCCACTGGATCTGACATGCATGTAGTTAATAGTAGTAAACCTTTAGTTGCATGTCAGGCCACTTATTGTGAATTAATTAATAATCAATTCACTTGATCTCTCACTAGTGTATCTTCGGATACAACTATCACAACTGAGTTTAACTCACTTAACTGAGTTAAACTACTTTACAACTCTCATAACTACACTTCCAACTCTGTTACAACTTCGAATCACTCAGTTACAACTAAGTCCACTTGCATGTCCCACCAACCAACCACCCAACTTGAAATTCCTATAGCTAACTGATTTTCCACTTCAGTTAACTATTTCCAAGTGCTCATTGAGAATAGAGTATTGTTTATTGTCCAAATAATATTAAGGGATAATAATAGCTGACTTGAATCTATAAATAGACATGCAATCTATAAATAGAACTTGCACATACATCTATAAATAGACCTCATATATAAATATAATTTTCTCATGCATCTATAAACAAACATCCACCTAAAAATAGCCTGAGGGTCCATCCTAGTGTAGGTGCATAATTTTCACTGGGATCTTCTTTTTGAATCTCAACACTCCCTCTCAACAAGAAAGGGATTATCCTTCACCCCGATCCTGTCTCTATGGTATTCTAATTTGCTCCTAGTGAGCACCTTCGTCAGAATATCGGCATCCTGGTCTTCCATAGGAATGTAATAAAGAAACATGATCTTCCTCTGCACAAAATCTCTGATATGATGATATCGGATATCTATACGCTTAGATCTATCATGAAACACAGGATTAATCGAGAGTTTAATGCAACTCTAATTATCACAATGAATCATTGTCAGATCTAAATGAGAACCAAACAAACCAACCAAGATCTTCCTCATCTAGATACCCTCACATGTAGCTTGACTCAATGCCATGTATTCCGCTTTTGCTGAACTGAGTGCCACGGATCTCTGCTTCCTGTTGTACCAAGAAATAGTTGTAGATCCCCCATGATGTGCTCTTTTTGTTTGATGGGTTTCCTACCCAATCTTCATCCGTAAAGCCATGCAACTTCACCTCATATATCTTTTTGTACCATAATCCATACTTAGATGTGCCCCTCAGGTATCTCAGGACATGCTTTCCCGCCTTCCAAAAGAGCTTGGTAGCATTAACCGTCGGTTGACTCAGTTGTTTAACCGCATAGAAAATGTCTAGTCTCGTGTTCACTAGATACATTATCAAACCCAGTAACTATCGATAAATAGTAGCATCTACTACCTCTCCAGAAGTAGCATCCTCTTTCCTCCAGTTTCCTAGAAGAGGAGTATCCATGGGTTTGCAACCTTCCATGTGAAACTTACACAGTATCTCCCTTGCATACTTTCCTTGAGACACAAAAAAATTCACCATCTCGCTGCCATATTTCCAATCCAAAGAAATAATGAAGGAGGCCCATATCCTTCATCTCAAACTCCTTTGCAAGGTCCTCCTTGCATGAGTGTATCAATTGCTCATCACCAGTCAATATTAAATCATCAATGTAAAGAAAAATGATTAAAATCTTACCCTCCACCACAATTTGGTATAGGTTTGCATCCGCTTCAATTTTGTTGAAGCCCAGTTCGGTGAAATAGTTGTCTATCCGAGTGTACCAAGCACGGGGTGTTTGCTTCAGCCCATACAGCGCTCTTTTGAGTCGGCACACATGTGACTCGCTGTTGAAGATATCAAATCCTTCAGGATGCTCTATGTACACCTCTTCCTCAATGATCCCATTGAGAAACGCAGTCTTCACATCCATCTGATGAATGTGCCAGCCCATCTGCGCTGAGAGATCAAGGATGGTCCTTATGGAAGAATACCTCGTGACAGGTGCAAATGTTTCTTCATAATCTATCCCCTCAATCTGTGAGATGCCTCGAGCCACAAATCTGGCCTTATAATTCTCAACACTCCCATCAGCAGCTTGCTTTACCTTGTAGATCCATCTTGAACCTACCATTGATTTATCAACCAGCCTTGGAACAATTTCCCAAGCACTGTTTTTGACAATGGAGTCATACTCCTCCACCATTGCATCTACCCATGTGGGCTTCTGCACTACTTCCTGAAAGGAAGATGGATCAGTCACAATAAATTTTCTCATGAGAGCCATATATCTAGTAAATCAGTTAGGAGATTGTCTTTATCTGCGCTGTGAAGTAGGGGCTCCTACATTCTGCACAGCATCAAGTCTCAGCCTATCAGCTTCTATGGTATGCCTTCTGCCAGTTCTGATGGTTGGCTCTGCATGAGTGGATTCATCCACTCCATGAAACTCATCTTGTGGCTGATCCACATCTATAGACTCATCTTTGGGAACTGATAGTTCCTCCTCCACATGCAAGTCCAACTCCCTCTCAAGCAACAACCGCATGGCTTTCCCCTCATCGAATTTTATATCCTGTCGCATAACAGTCATCTTACTATTAAGAAAATAGACACGATAATTATGGGGTGTTTCTTTGTACCCCACAAAAATCCCAACTTCAGTAGTCGGCTCCGGCTTCTTCCTATCGTCCTTGGTCATATGCACATAAACAGATGAGCCAAAAATCTTAAAGTGTGAAACATCCGGTTTCTTACCAGTGAAAGCTTCTTCGGGTGTACTCATGCCAAGTACTCTATGAGGACAACGGTTTTTCACATAAACCGTAGTGTTGCATGCTTCAACGCACAAATGCATTGGTAGACCCTGATCATGCAACATCGCTTATGCTTCACCCACGATCGCTCTGTTCTTCCTATCCGCGACCCCATTTTGCTGTGGGTTATGAGGCGTTATGATTTCTCTTCTAATTCCTTCTTTGCTGCAGAAGTTCATGAATTCGTTAGAGATGTATTCTCCACCATTATCACTCCTCAGAGCCTTCACTTGCTTCCCCGACTCTTTCTCCACCAATGCCTTAAACTCATAGAACTTGAGAATGTTCTATCCTTCTTCTACATTAATAAGATCCAGCATTTACGAGAAAATTCATCAACAAAAATAACATAGTACTTATGTTTTGTTGTTGAAGCAACCAAGAGTGATCCACACATGTCTGTGTGAACTCTCTCAAGGATCCTCGACGCACGGTTCTCCTTTTCATGAAAGGTGGACTTTACATACTTCCTCATGGTGCAACCCTTGCACTAATCTAACTTTACCTTGGACATATCCATCTTCTTGCCTTTAGACTCATATTTGGAATGGAATTTATTACCCTTCCCCTTCTTCTCCTTGGCAACCAAAGCACAATCCTCTTCATCATCATGCTTTGATGAAGAGACATCTCTGGTGTTCCGCCTGAACTTCTCCTGCACCAGATCCGACCACAGTCGTTCCCAATCCAGAAATTTTTCACGTCCGTTGACAAAGTCTTCATAACTGTGCCAACTCTTAGGAAGTCCCAAGAGATCCAAGCTCAAAAAATCATCATCAACAACAGTTATTCCCACACTCCCCAGTTCATCCCAACATTGGTAAAACTTCGTGAAATACTTTGGAATGTTGTCGCCCTTTTCCATCTTGATCTTCCTGAGTTTATCTTTGAGCGCCAATTTCCTATGGTCATTTCTGCTTTGGAAAAGATCTGTCAAAGCCTTCCACATAGCATATGGTGTGGATTTCCATAAAGGCTTGAGAAAATGAGGTCTCGTATTCCTTCCAACATAATCCTCCTCGCCTTTTCCACTTTCTTTTTCCATGCATCAAGTAATGCAGCATATGTCGAAGCAGGCTTCGTAACATCATTGTCAATGAATTCCTTCAAGCCATTATCTTCCAGCACCACTTCCATCCCATCCTTCCAAGAAATGTATTTCGAGCTGCCCTCGGGTGCATACTCTAACCTCAAGCAATTCGAACTCCATAACTAATAGAATCACTTTGCATGCCTCGCTAACCACCCTTAACTCGAAATACATGAGCTAACTGAGTTTATCACACTCATTTAACTGTTACAAGTGATTATGAGATAAGATTACATTTTATTTTTCCAATTTAATTAAGGGAAAATTAAATTAGACACACATTTCTTGTTGAATTTTAAACACTCCCTCTCAACAAGAAAGGGATTATCTCCCACCCCGATCATGCCTCTAAGGTATTTGAATTTACTGCTGGCGAGCGCCTTCATCAGAATATATGCATCCTGATCTTCCGTGGGAATGTACTAAAGTAACATAATGCGCCTATGAACACACTCTCTGAGATGGTGGTACCAAATGTCTATGTGCTTGCACCTATCATGGAATATCGGATTAACTGAGAGTTTAATGCAACTCTGGTTATCACAATGTATCACTGTCGGATCCATCTGAGAACCAAACAAACCAATCAGGATCTTTCTCATCCATATGTCCTCACATGCAGTTTGACTTTCTACCATGTACTCCACCTCGACTAAACTTAGTGTCACAGATCGTTTCTTCCTATTGTACTAAGAAATTTTTGTTGATCCTATGTTGAAGATCCCTCTTGATGTGCTCTTTCTGTATGAGGGACTGTGTGCCCAATCAGCATTCGTGAAGCCTTGAAGCTTCACTCCCTCTATCCGTCTGTACCATAATCCATACTCATTAGTGCCCCTGATATATCTCAAGACATGCTTCCCCACCTTCCAAAAGAGCTTGGTCGTCTTAACCATAGCTTGATTCAGTTGGTTAACTGTGTAGAAAATGTCTGGTCTGATGTTCACCAAGTACATCAGTGAACCCACTAGCTACCTGTAAATAGTAGCGTCCACTACTTCTCCTGAAGTAGCATCCTATTTCCTTCAATTTCCTGGAAGAGGAGTCTCCATGGGTTTACAGCTCTCCATGTGAAACTTACTCAGAATCTCTTTGGCATACTTTCGTTGAGAAACAAATAACTCACCATCCCGCTGCCATATTTCCAAACAAAGGAAATAGTGAAGGAGTCCCATGTCCTTCATTTCGAACTCCCTTGCAATATCCTCCTTGAAGAAGTTATCAGCTGCTCATCATCTGTCAAAATTACATCATCAGCATAAAGTATGATAATCAAGAGCTTACCATCAACCACAATCTGGTACAGGTTTGCATCTGCTTCACTTTTGGTGAAGCCCAACCTAGTGAAATAGCTGTCAATCCAAGTGTACCAAGCATGAGGCACTTGCTTCAGTCCATACAGTGCTCTCTTGAGTCAGCACACATGCGACTCACTTTCAAAGATCTCAAAACCTTATGGTTGCTCTATGTACACTTCTTCCTCAATAACTCCACTGAGAAACGTAGTTTTCACATCCATCTGATGTATCTACCACCCCAACTGTGTTGAGATGAAAGGATAGATCTAATCGATGAGTATCTCACAACTGGTGCAAAATTATCCTCATAGTCAATCCCCTCAACTTGTGAGAATCCCTGGGCTACAAATATAGCCTTGTACTTCTCCACACTCCCATCTGCCACCTATTTCACCTTATAGATCCATCTAGATCTAACCACACATTTTCCGACCGGTCTTGGGACAACTTCCCATGCACTTTTCTTGACGATGGATTCATACTCCTCAACCATAGTGTAAACCCAAATTGGTTTTTGCACTGCTTCCTCAAAGGAGGATGGTTCTGTCACAATACACTTGCTCATAAGAGCCATGTATCTAGTAAACCTGTCTAGATATTGTCTTTGTCTGCGTGGTGAAGTAGGTGCTTTTACATGCTCTGCCACATCAAGTCTCAATCTATCAGGTTCTGTGGTAAGCCTTCTATCATCAAAATTTATATCCCATCTCACAACAGTCATCCTGGTGTTTGTAAAATACACCCAATAGTTGTGGGGAGTATCATTGTACCCCACAAATGTCCAAATATCAGCTATTGGTTCGAGCTTCTTCCTAGATTCTTTGGTCACATTCATATATACAGATGAGCCAAAAATTTTAAAGTATGAAACATTAAGTTTCTTACCAGAAAAGGCCTCCTCTCATCTACTCATTCCAAGTATCCGATGAGGACTACGGTTTTGCACAAATACCATTGTGTTGCATGCTTCAGCCCACAGATGCAATGGCAGGCCCTGATCATGCAACATTGCTCATGCTGCACCCATAATTGTTATGTTCTTTCTTTCTGTGACCTAATTTTGTTGTGGGTTATGAGGCACAATCAACTCTCTCTGAATTCCTCCTTTGCTACATAAGTTATTGAATTCATTTGAGATGTACTCACTGTTAGGGTCCTATAATAACAGGATTCATAATTTTTGAATTAAATTTGATAGTCTTGTAAATATGTACATACCTTGCTTTCCGCAAGTTGTTTTCCCATATTTGAAAATAATAATAAAATTAAAAAAAGGGTAAAAGTCCTAAAAGAAATATAAAAGGACTTTAGAAAAAATAGACCCCAAAAGAAAAAAAAAGATAAAATAAGACACGAAAGTGAGCAAGTCAAAATGCCACTACTATTTACTTTATTGCAAGAATAATGATTATGTGTAGATTGTCAATAAATGCCATAATCCATTATCAGATAAACAGTTTAATCTTAACTTTTCATGCTTTGAATTTCATGTTTTAGATAGAAAATAAAGATATGTCAAACAGTATAAACTTGACAAATCAGTAGATAAGATAGAGAATAAATGAGGATCTCAACAGTTTAATCTGAGCCCTCGGATGAAATAAGGTTACACTTAGATAATTTTTATGTTTTGAAAGAAAATTGATTTAGGGTTGCAAGCCTCAATGCACCCATGAAAATGAATTAAAAAATGTTAGAAATAATGATGGGTAGGTGGAAAGAAATTGTGCAAACATGTAATAAAGCATCATTGGGGAAAAAATTACTAATTTCCCTTCCCCCACAATCATTCAGTATTCTAAACTATCAGTTAAAAAGGCTCATAGCATTTCTCTGACTTTTGTTGGGACCGGACCCAAGGCTCGATGACTGATTGGTTAAAAATATTGAATTCCTACATAAAACCCATATTCATCGGCATTTACCCTTCATACATAGTCATGATTCCTTTTTCCTAAGTAAAAACCCATTTTTACTTATCAAAAATAAAAACCCTAAATAACTAATTTCATTTCCTTTCAAAAGCACTCAAAAAACCCATAAAATGCATTTTATCCTAAGTTAAAGTGTGAAAAATAGAAAGGTACCAACTATGCTTTATTTACACTTTAATTAATGTTAAAACATGTATTTTTCATTCATTTCATACATTACCCCTTGTTCATATTAATTTCTAACTTATTCTATTAACTCCTTATTCTATACCCTCCTGTATGGTATAAAACCCTTTTTATTTAAAATAACCCACAAAACCCTCTAGTTTAATGTTTAAACCAATGTTATTATACCCCAAGTGATGAAATGATCCCCGCCCTTATTCCCATTGGTTTTAACTTATCAATAAAATAAAATACCCCGCCCCCTATGGTTATTAAACACTTGTTTTTAAACCATATAATAAGACATGCGCTTATGTATTGATTAAACATTGTGAAATGTTTTGATTTACACATATACTACATTACACCCTCCGCATATTATAACCCAAGGTTTTAAACTTTATTAAATACATATTCATAAAGTTAAGCAAACCATCCCGCTGAATATATAAACCATGGACCCCACTCCAATCCCGAAACAACTTTCAAAATAGATCTTAGCCGTTCGCAATCAAACCTCATAATCCAACGGCTAATAAACCAAATCACAAATAAAGTTGCATGCGTTAAAACTTTTCATTTCCACGCAAAATGAGCAGTTTTATGGTTTTCTCTCTCCTTGATGTGGTGTCTTTTTCACTGGATCACATTCGATCTATTTTAAACCACTCACAACCGAAGTAGCGCACGATAACCACCAATAGTTTTTCGCCTATGGAACGTGAAAAACCACCTTCCTGCCCGATTGGACATTCATTTATTGCATCTAAATTTAACCTAATTTGTCCAATAAACCTTGGAAATGAACTGGTGTTCTTCCTTTCTATGCATAACCACTGTATGTGCTTTTCAGACTCTGAAAAGGGTATTTTCCATTGTTTTATTGCTCATAACCTACAAATTTCCGCGTGAACCTACTGAATATTGCCGAGGAGCTTTGAATTTCTCCAGAGATAAAAAAGACACCATAGAATCTGTTCAAAAAACCTTCAGAGACATCCTCAAAGCCCTATACCTGCATATAACAAGTATTTCTCCAAAATTTGAGCCTGTTATCAGTTTTAAAAGACCTTTAATGAAAAATTTCAGTCATAGTTAAATTCATCAAAACAAAGCCTATTAAAAAATCCAGAAAACAGGCCAAACCCTGTCAAAATTTATGGAAAAACCATGTTTTATGCTACGCACTATTTTGAATGAAAAACTTGAGTTTATATAGTTTTTCTAAACTGTTTAAAACTATAAATTGAGCCCAGAAATCCTCTGAAGATAGCCAAACCATCTGTGCCTAATTTCAAAAGATTCTTAGCCCTATTATCCATTGAAAAACTCAGGAAACCCTTGTTTCTTGTTTATAACCAGTAAAGGTTTGTAAATCAAGTTGAAGAGTCCAAAATTGAAAATAAAAAACCCAAGGAAAGATCATATTCTACCTGTTTTAATCTAAGAACCTCTGCCATAGTCAAAAAATACTTCTGCAAATTGTTTAATCTTGCAGAAGAATCCAAAAAAAGCCAAAAAGCAGAGTTTTGTAGTCCAAAAAGCTTCAGAATGCCTAAAACTACTCCAGTTGCATCTTCTAAGACTGTCATAGTTATAAATCCTCTACAACCCCTTGTTGTAGACATTGAGCACACTCCATTAGCATATATTGACTATAAGATAGCAGACACCATTGTAGAATTCAATTTGTTGGAACTTCACAACTAGAGCTATGAAAAATCTTTGGATAATATTGAAGAAGTTCAAATTTGGGAATCACACTTGCCCAAATATGTTGTTCCAGATACCCACTCATGCCCAGAGGTCATTAGGTTATGCCATCATCATTATATTCCTTAGCAAAGGCCATATTCAATGCCAACAAAGAAGTACTTTTTACCATTACTGCTGAATCGTTAAAGCTTAAACTTGATCCTCAAGCAATTCCTCTATCCATTGAAGCACTTACTAAACTATATATTGGCCTTGAATTTCCTAAAAGTTTCCAAATCTTTCAAATATTCATGCCCTTACATGTGGAAATCCCTCAAATCAATCCTCCATATTCCACTTCAAGATTTCCAAAGGGTTCTAGACACGTCATCTCCATGTTGTCCTTCATCCTAGTGTATTTCACTGATGAACATACAAATGAATCCATTTTAGGTTTCCTATCCACTTTCACACCAAGACAACCTCCATCTATTATCTTTGATTATGTTGGATATAATGCTGACAATATTCATGACCAATTGGTTAAACTGCCAATTGAAGGAGTTTTCATATACACATCTTTCCTCTTTCACATGTTCTTGTATTTTCAAGCAGATAATTTTCCATTAACCCTTCAAAAGCTTGACATAGAAGGGAATCCTCTTTCAGTTATTTTCTAGACCTATTTAATCGAGAAAGAGTCCACAGAGTTCACCTATGCAGAGTTTTCAGATTCCTTCATCCATCCATTGATTAAAATGTTAACGAATATTGAACAACCAAGGATAAATGATGAGATGAAGAAGATTTTATAGTTTTCATAGTAGACCAAGACTGGTGATTGGTACTTGTATGAAAATCACACTAAGATTAGAGTTTTTGGATGCAATTTGTTGCCATACAAATTACCCAAATTTGTATCAATGAGGGTTTTTGCCTTGGAGTATATCAAGCAAATATTAAACTCTTATTCTATCCATTTCCTAACAGCAAAGAAAAAAACACAGTTTAAACTGAAGAACCAAGTGGGACCATTCATTTGTAATCATAGAGATGTAGAGGCAGAAGCAACAAAGCAATTATTAGAGTACAGTTTTGAAGAGAGCTTTTCTTGGAATTATGATCCACAAGGGATACTGAGTAAAATGAGGGTTGAGTGTAAACTAACACCCTTCATTCATGAGAAAAAACCAGAGATAGAAAAATATACCAATCAGACTAAGCGGACAGAAAATACTTTAGTAGATGCAGTGAAGAAAAGTGATACTAATCACACTTTACAAATTGCAAATCTAACAGAAAAAGCCACCAAGAGGGTCAGAGAAGAAGAAACTTATGTTGCTGAAATCACTATTGAAAATAAGTTCAAAATAAGGTATAGTAAAAGGCCCAAAACAAATCCGGTGGGTAAAGAGAAGGTAACCAT
This sequence comes from Pinus albicaulis, assembly GCA_034641835.2. Classification (NCBI taxonomy): domain Eukaryota; kingdom Viridiplantae; phylum Streptophyta; class Pinopsida; order Pinales; family Pinaceae; genus Pinus; species Pinus albicaulis. Next base: position 1,529,165,879 of record CM076579.1, read on the forward strand.
TGATGTTGAAGAAACAAATCTCCCAGATACCAACACAGATGTTGCCACTGTTATTAGAAATGAGCAAGATACAAAGAACAGAAATGAAGAACATATTGATAATGGAAATGCACAGTTGATAGAAAAACAACAGAACATGGAAGCATCATCTTCACAAACAGCTGAGGAGAAGGATCTAGATATTAGGGAAAAGTACAAACAGATCAAGTTAAAGAATGAAGAGATCAAAAATGATATTTACTCTCAATATCTAAAACAAACACCAAGTGTTCAAAATATAATTTTATCTGCCTTTTATTACTCAAATAAAAAGCTAATCATGTCAGTATTGCAGCCTACAGTGAAAACTCTAAAGACAGTGGCAGATTACAAGAAGATTGGTTTAGAAATCCAAACAGAAAAAATTCATGCTCTTGATCAGATAGAATTTCATAGATAGAGTTCAGAGATGTTGTACTCTACTGTTACAACCAAAGCTATGAGTGTTCAGAAACTTCAGAACACTATCACAAACATGAAATATCAAATGAAACTAGACAAAGCATCCTTATATGCTAAAGATCTCATAATTAAATCTTTAGAATAATTGGTCTTGCAGGTTGGATATGACCCTGCAAATGTCAAAGCAGCAGAACAGTTAGTAAAGAAGAAAAATGAGGACATTGCAGCATTGAAGAAACGGCTTAAATTTCCATCAAGTGAACATCCTCAAGTTAAGGAAATAATACAAGGACAAAATGAGAAAGATGATATGATGAATTTGATCTTTCAGCTAACAGCACAGATCAAAGAAATGGAAATTCAAATGGATAAGCTTGTCCATGAAAAAGAAACACCGAAAACACCATAAATTCCTTCAGTTATTCCTATGGTCACTATAGTTGTGCCATCAACTCTAGCAGAAGAGTTTCCACCCAAAAAGCCACTGACTACTGTAGTGCCAGTGACATCAGCTATAGAGTCATCCACTACAGCAGCTCACCCTACAGATGAGGCCAGCAAACTAGTGAAAGCTATGGAAGAAATGTCACTTCAGACAAGTGAAATTAACAGATTGAAAAGGATGGTTGATAACCTTGAAAATACAAACAAGTTGGCTCAAATAAATGTCAAAACACCTGAACAAAAGGTTATTAGACTAAATGAAGAATTGAAGAAGTTACAGAAGGAATTAACCTTAAAGGAACAAATTTCATATGTGAAAAATCATCTATGGAACAAGATCATCGAAGCCATCAATGATGTGTGGCCTTCAATTCAAGTGATTTTTGAACAGAGAGATTTACTCAAAGCAGCATTAGCAGAAATTCAGAAGACTAAAGATGAACTTGATAACAAACCAGAACAAGCAATAGAATTGATCAAGTTTCTTAATAGCAAAAACAAGCAAGAGCTAGAAGAACTTGAGATTACTGACAGGACTGAACCTATCCTTGAGATAAGGAAAGTCATCACCAAGAAGAACCTCATGAAGTAGCTTGAGGAGAAGTGTGAGAATATGAACATTACCATAACCAGGTTTCTGGTCAAAATTGAGAATTTGAGGCAAAGAAGTTTGCCTAATATTTTGGTCATCAATGACAAATTAATGCCTCAGGAGGATTACAATAAAAAGATCAGAGAATTTGCAAAGAAACAAGTTGAAAAGTCGGGTGGACAAGGCACTCCAATAGGAAAAGTCTTACTCAGAAGTTTTGAGGATTTATTTTATTTGCAGCATGAGATAAGACACTTGTTTATTATAAAACCAACCTTTTCCAGGTATACAAAAGCAGATGAAAACTTCAGGACGTTGAAGAAAATACAAATTCCAAGTGAGGAAGATTGGTAGTCATTAACAGATTTACTATGAAAGATAAAAGAGAAAACAATTTGTTGAATTGCAGTCAAAATAGATTTTTATTACAGCAGTAAACATATTTTACAGTGGTTAAAGAGTATCCGAGTTTAAAAGAGTAGAAGATAAAGCAGATCAGATTTCAAAACCAACTTGAAATATCTAAAGCCAGCAAGAAGGACACCAAGGCAGCCAGTTGCACCTCATCCACAATTGGTTTCTATTTTATTTGGATAGATAGAATAGCTTGCTGATTTGTTAAGCAGCTGTCTCTATTTTGTTGTAAAGATATTTTTATTTTCCTTAGATAATTCCTAGAAGTATTATAGGATATTTTGTAAACAATTATGTATAAATACTTCATTTTTAGAAGTATTAGTGTGGAATAAATTGCTGAAGATTTCTATAGTCATTTTTTATTGGACTTGAATGCTTTTGTGTTTCAAATCTCAAGTAGCATACTGGATCAGACAAATTAGCATCATATTTTAGGATACATGTGATGAGCTATTGAAGTGAAGTATTTCCTTCTTGTCATTGTTTTCTTTCTTTGTTACATGCATCCATAAATGTTTTCCAAATTTGAATGAATAAACAGGAGTATTACTTCAGGATTTGTTAAAAGCACCCTATCTTTACTGTTTATCATTTCTATGTTTTCTGCTGATTTCCAAAGTAGGGAACCCTTAATTGCTCCCTCTTTTGTTTGACCTCTGCCTGCTACTTCTATTTTCCGGATCAAAGAACCCTTCATTGCTCTTTATCCCATTCATATCACCTCACAAAACATCCTTCCAAGATCTTCATGGGTTATCTATCTTGCCCTGAAAACATTTGACTTCTTGACCTTGATCCTAGCTCTTTCTACTTGATTTTTGACTCCTCGGCCCAATGGACAAACAGATTTCCCACTATCCATCTCATTAGGTGATTTTTCCCACCAAATCAATCAAACCAAAACCAAATTGCACAATCATAACTAACCTAATATCATATAAAACAAACAAAGTTAAATCCTATAGAGAAAGCCCTCTCTTAACCCTAAGAAGGCTAGATCTTAGAGTTTAAAAGTTGGTCTGTGGTTACCTCTAGTGTTCTTAGACTTTAAACCAAAATCTCACGAATTTAGAATTACTAGAGTGATAACACAATAGAGAGTTCTCTTCCCTTTAACTCCAATCTCAACTGGGCCTTCCTCAGAACTGACATGCAACAACTATTTATAGTGAATTATCAGTTATCTGATTCATCACTGCATGTAAATTAAATCAAATTTAATTCACTAGACCTATCACTAGCTCATCTCTTACTTAGAACTAGTTAAATTGATTTTAACTCAAATAATTGAGTTAACTAATTACAACTCAAAATAAACTGCAACTAGACCCCCTAAAACTTAGGGATAAATATACATGCTTCTAGTTTGACCCTCAACTCGAATTGACTAAGCTAACTAAATTTTTTTGATTCAGTTAACTCGTACAAGCCGTCATGTGATGTGGAATTGCAATTTACTTCTAATTTAATTGAGGGAAAATTAAATTAGAAGCCTTTCATTTTTCCAATTTTAACACTCCCTCTCAACAATAAAGAGATTGTCTGCTACCCCGATCCTGTCTCTGTGGAACTCAAATTTGCTTCTTGATAGTGCCTTCGTCAAGATGTCTACATCATGTTCCTCCATGGGAATGCACTCTAATGAAATAATCTACCTTTGCACACAATCTCTAAGATGGTGATGCCAGATATCAATATGCTTGGATCTGTCATGAAAAATTGGACTAACCAAGAGTTTGATGCAACTCTGGTTATCACAATAAATCTTCGTCGGATCCATCTATCGACCAAACAAACCAATAAGTATCTTCCTCATCTAGATGGCCTCACATGTTGCCTGATTGGACGCCATGTACTCTGCCTCTACTGAACTCAGTGAAATTGATCTTTGTTTCCCGTTGTACCAAGAAATTACTGATGATCCTATGTTGAAGATTCCCCCTGATGTTCTCTTCCTATCGGATGGAATCCCTGCCCAATCTGCATTTGTGAAGCCTTGAAACTTCACTTCCTTGTCTGTTTGTACCATAACCCATACTCTGTAGTGCCTCTGAGGTATCTCAACACATTCTTGATTTCCTTCCAAAATATCTTAGTATGCTTAACCATAGCTTGAATAAGTTGGTTGAACGCATAACATATGTTTAGTCGTGTGTTCACCAAATACATGAGTGAACCCACAAGTTTCCTGTAGATAGTAGCATCTACTACTTCGCCTGAAGTAGCATCCTCCTTCCTCCAGTTTCCTACTAGAGGAGTCTCCATGGGTTTGTTGCCCTCCATGTGGATCTTTGTGAGAATCTCGTTTGCATACTTGCCTTGAGATACAAATAACTCCCCAAATTTTTGCCAAATTCCAATCCCAGGAAATAGTGCAAGAGCCCCATGTCCTTCATCTCAAATTATCTTACAAGATCCTCTTTGCAAGACTTGATGAGTTGCTCATCACCTATCAGTATCAACTCATTGACATAAAGTACAATGATCAAAATTTTACCTTCTACCACTGTATGGTAAATTTTGCATATGCTTCACTCTTGGCGAAGCCCAACCCGGTGAAATAGTTATCGATCCTTATGTAACAAGCACGAGGTGCTTGCTTCAACCCATATAGTGTTCTCTTGAGTCTGCACGCATGTGACTCTATGTTGAAGGTCTCAAATCCTTCTCGATGCTCAAAGTACACCTCTTCCTCAATCATCCCATTGAGGAAGGTTGTCTTTACATTCATCTAATGTATCTGCCATCTCATCTGTGTTGAGAGTGCAAGGATGGATCTGATTGATGAGTACCTTGCGACTGGTGCAAAGGTCTCATCATAATCGATCCCCTCCACTTGAGAGAACCCTATTGCCACAAACCTGCCATTGTGTTTCTCCAAACTCCCATCTACTGCCTGCTTCACCTTGTAGATTCACCTCGATCCTACAAATGACTACTCATTTGGCCTTGTGAAAACTTCCCATGCATTGTTTCTGATAATGGAGTTATACTCCTCAACCATGGCATCAACCCAAATTGGTTGTTGCACTACTTCCTCAAAAGAGGATGGTTCTAGCTCTACACCTTCGCTCATAAGATCCATGTAGCCAGTGTACCGCTCTTAGGACCTTCTCTGCCTGCGTTGTGATGTGGATTCTGCCACATTCTCTTTGGCAACAAGAAACAACCTGTCAACCTCTCTAGTGCGCTTCCTTCCGTCTTGGGATGTCTTTGCATGAGTGGGTGCTTCCACTCTCTTCAACTCTTCTTGTGGTTGCCCCACATCTTGAGGTTCTTCTTTTGGAGCCAAGATATCCTTAATTGCATGCAAATGAAGCTCCCTTTCAAGGGAAATTCACATGGTGTTCTCTTCATCGAATTTCACATCTCTTATGAACACTATCATCCTGTGTGCTAGAAAGTACACTCGATTGTTGTGAGGTGTATCAATATACCCCACAAATTTTCCCAAATCAGTTGTTGGCTCTAGCTTCTTCTCGGCATCTTTGGTCACATGGAAATAAACTGATGAACCAAATAATTTAAAATGTGACACATCTAGTCTCTTACCTGAAAAAGCTTCCTCGGGTGTACTCATCCCAAGTATCTGATGAGGACTTATGATCTGCAAAAATACTGTTATATTGCATGCTTCCGCCCACAGATGCAACAGTAGGCCCTGATCATGCAACATTGATCGTGTTTATCCCACAATAGTTATGTTCTTCCTTTATCCAACCCCTTTATGTTATGGGTTATGAGGTGTTTTCAATTCCCTTAGAATTCCTTCTGAAGCAAAAAATTTCTTGAATTCGTTAGAGACATATTCTCCACCATTGTCGTTCCTCAAAGCCTTCACCTTCTTCCATGTATATTTTTCGACAAGTGCTTTGAAATCACAAAACTTTGAGAACATTTGATCTTTCTTCTACATGAAGAAAATCCAACACTTGCATGAAAAATCATCTACAAAAATCACATTATACGTGTGTTTTTTTGTGGAAGCTGTCGAGAACGGTCCACACAAGTCTTAGTGAACTCTCTCAAGGATCGTCTTTGCTCGTATTTCCTTATCATGGAAGGTGGCCTTGGTATACTTCCCCAATGTACACCCTTTGCATGTATCTCACTACGCAAGTGCACCCTTTGGCATTCCTCTATTAATTTGTTGCATGACCTTCAAAGCGCCATGGTGTATATGACCCAATTTCATGTGCCATAACTCACCGATGTCTCCGCTCTCCACCTTCTCTTCTTTCATGCTCAAGGCAGCACAGTATTCTATATCCAATTTGTAGGTTCTTTACGCAAACCCCAATCTTCTTCACCTGTCCCATGGCTTCGTGACGAAGGGATGCCCTTCCTTCACTAAATATCACATCATAGCACGCTCTTTCAACATAGCAACAAAAAAAAAATCTTATTTAAACGTGGAACATACATGACATATTTTAAAGTGAGAGGAGTACCTAACTCCCTCTGAAAGGTAATTGTACCTATGCCGATGGTGTTATACCTCCCATCATCTCCCATCTCGATGTGCACATGGAGATCCTTCTTCTCCAAGTTACTGAAGAATTCTTTGTTTTCGATCATATGGAATGAAGCTTCACTATCTAAGTACCACATGTAACCCATCACCGGTGACACCATGCATGCGATGAGCGTGAAATCCAACTCGAACTGTGAAGCAAGTGATTCACCTCCTGCTCCTCCTAAGGACTTCTTGTTGGTCTTCTTGTGAACACACTTTGTAGCATAGTGTCCAAGCTCATGACATTGAAAACATTTTACCTTTAACAAGTCTCGCTTCTTGCCCACCTGACCAGAATCTAGTTTGGAATGGGATGCCTTCCCTTTCCCTTTCTTCACCTTTCTAAACAAGGCACAATTCTCCTAATCATCATCCTTTGATGATGATACATCTATAGTGTTCCGCTAAATCTCTTCTTGTACCAAGTCAGACCAAAATCACTCCCACTCTACTAGCTTCTCCCTCCCATTCATCGAGTCCTAGTAGCTATGCCAGCTCTTGGGAAGGCCTTGAAGTGTTAGGCTCACCAAATCATCTTGGGAAACTTTCACACCAACAATTCCATGATCAACTCGACATTGAGTGAACTTCAACAAGTATTTTGGGATCATGTCGCCCTTCTCCATCTTGATCTTTCTGAGCTTGTCCTTAAGTTCCAACTTCCTGTGGTCACTGCTATTCTGAAAAAAATATGTTAAGGCCTTCCACATAGCATATGGAGTTTCCTTTCCATGGAGGTTTGAGACAATATGATCTCGAACTTCTTCTAACAGAATCCTTCTCGCCTTTGCTACATTCTTCTTCCATGCATCAAGAAGTTGAACATTTTTTGTTGTGGGTTGGGGAATATCACTATCTATGAATTCCTTAAGTCTTTTGTCCTCCCACACTTCCTCCATCCTATCCTTCCATGCTATGTAATTTGAATTACCCTAAAGGGAATATTCAAGTCTCAATCTAGAGAAAGACATCCTGAAGAATAAATATGCAAATTTGATTAACCCGTTCAAAACAAACTCTGGTTCTTCTCTTCTATAGTAATTCCTACTCTGATACCATGTATAAATTTTTAAATAGATTCATTTGATCTTGTAATGTACTAAAACAAAATACTGAATCAATTCTACAAATTGCGGAAACCAATTACGATCGCACAATCACATGAACAAGAATGAGAAAGAATATCAATCACGCAACACAAAGTTTACATCTAGGGAAAGCCTAAGATAAAAACCTTGCTATCTGTACATTTTATTAATTCAAGTGTGTGAAACAATACAATGCTATTTCCCTTATTAAGAAACCTTTGCAGTATCTTTGACTGTCTCACTCTGATCCTGGCAAGTTTGGTCCAATACTTAACCAATTCCCTGCACCTGACTGAAAAACCTTGCTCATGCATTCCTGGGCTAATTGATCCCCATTAATTAGGAAATTCCCATCAATTTATTCCGCATTACTTCCAAGGCGCCTTGATGACCTCATGCATGACCTGTACAATTTTATAATTATACAAGTGATATTTCTCTTCCCTTTAACTCCAATCTCAACTGGGTCTTCCTTAGAACTGACATGCAACAACTATTTATAGTGAATTATCAATTATTTGATTAATCACTACGTGTTAATTAAATCATACTTAATTCACTAGACCTTTCAGTAGCTCATCTCTCAGTTAGAACTAGTTAGACTGATTTTAAATCAAATAATTGAGTTAAATTATTACAACTCAAAATAAACTGCAATTGGACCCCCTAAAACTTAGGAAGAACTCTACATGCCTACAATTTTACCCTCAACTTGAATTGACTGAGCTAACTGAGTCAGGTTCACTGAGCTAACTAAGTCGGGTTGACTGAGCTAACTGAGTCAGGTTGACTGAGCTAACTAACTCAGTTAACTCGTACAAACTGTCATGTGATGTGGAATTACAATTTACTTCTAATTTAATTAAGGGAAAATTAAACTAGAAGCCTTTCATGTTTCCAATTTCAACACACTACAAAAAATGGTCGGATTCATTTCTTCTTTCTCTGGGGTTGATTCCTGGTGTATATCCTCCTCTTTTGATGTTTCTTGTTCCTTTTCTTCCTCCTCTTCACAATCTATGTAAAATAATTTATTCTCAATGCACTTATGACCTTTAGTGTATTTTCTATCACAACTATAACAAATCCCTTTTGCTCTTTTTTCCTCCAATTGTTGTGATGTCAACCTTGTAAGTTGTGGAAAGCTAGGAGCAACAACACTTCCATCTTTATAATTATGAATGTAAAATTCCTTGTTGCCATAATTTTGCTTTCAACTTTTCTTGCCACCTTGAAGGCCTTCTCTAATGAATTAGGTTCCCAAAGGCGAACCTCATGTTGGATGTTATCCTTTAAAGTCCCTATGAAGGCATCAATCTTATGCTCCTATGGAATATCTGTTACCCTGATATTAATTTTTCCAAGTCATCAATGTTCTCTACCATTAAAACCATTTGTTTGAGATTTATCAGTTGACTAAAGAAGGTGTTGCTCTTTGTATCCTCATAATGTGCTATCATTTTCTCCGTAAAAATTGACCAAGTGACACGTTTTTTACGAGAACAAAGCCATTAATACCATACAAACTGATTGGGTTCTAAATATAAAGTTGCAATGTGTACCTTTTCTGAGTGTTGCACATCATGGAGATCAAAATATTGCTCAATTTGTAGTATCAATTTTATTAGATCCATGTCGTCAAACTTCCTCATATCGAGCTTTGGAATGTGGTGGTTCTTAAACCCAACATTGGAGTTTCTAAAATCACAATTGATATTCCTTTTTTCCTCATCATGACTTCCATGGATTACCTTGTCACCACTAGGAAGCCTTTCTTGCAACAACTTTGACAAACCTTCCATGTATGCTTTCAAACCATCCATCTTAGCTTCCATGTCATCCTTCAAACCATCCATCTTAGCTTCTATGTCTAATTTTAAACCATCCATGTCTCCTTTTAAACCATCCATCTTAGCTTCTATGTCTGATTTTAAACCATCCATGTCTCCTTTTAAACCACCCATGTCACATTTTAGTTCATCTTTGGTTGCTCTTTGTGAGAGTGAAATGTGTTGCACTTGGTCCCGTAATTTTGATATATCATGCTGCAATTCTTCCTCTTCATGCGTCATAGTAGAGATTTTTGAGGGCTTAATGGGCGTGGAATTATTTTTTTTGGGAGGAAATTTAGAACCCAATACTGATATATATATGCTTCAATATGCCCTTGGAATCACTTCAAACTGATTTTTCAAACAAAATTTATGCAATTTTTGAAAAATACACACCTTTTTTCTTGCTTTGTAGGAGCTCGATCTTGAATCTATTGTATCTCTGTAATTTTGGATCTCGAAGGTCTGAAATTTCATCATGTGGTATCCTTTTGAGTCTTCTTTCTAGCCCCACAAGTCATACTTCAAGAAAGAGTTATGCCCAATATCCCATGATGACCTGATTATAGACTAGTTTAGTAGAGAGAACTTGTACAGAGTGCCACGTATAATTGTTTCAACCTTCGGCCTTGAAATTGCTACACGAAAATCTATAGTTTGTGCACTTTCAACGAATTTTTACATAATTCAAATCCAATTCCTGAAACGAAATTTATGATGACTTTCCTTAGGTCACTTGTTTGAGACTTAATTTCAAAGCCTGCAAAAACCCTAACTTCCCCAGATCATATCTCTGAAAATATAGCGAACCAAGATCTGAAATTTTTACACGAATTTCACTAGATTTCAGCTCCACGTGGTAAATTTTTTATCTTCTGAAGCCTCGTAGAAAAAAAATTATAGTGAAAATACCAAGATGACCTATTTGAAGAAGCGAAACCCTAGAATCCCAAGCTCTAATAGCAAATGTTATGCAACCAACTCACAAAACAATAGAAATAGTATATAAACAACTTGGAAAATATCCTCTTCAAGGTGGAAACCTCCTTTACGTCACATAAATGAACAATTCTTGGATGATTCAAATGACAATACCTCATTTCTATATATAGGAGTCTAAGGGGTCACAATATAATCAGAGCCGACATAACAATAATAATGTAAGGGCACAATAATAATAATAGTGGGCTTCTATGGGGCACAATAATAACAATATGGGGACTAAATGGGCACAATAATAACAATATGGGGGCTACAATAAGGGAATAAACTAGTATTATAGGGAGCTAACATACATTAAGGAGGAATCGATATCTCACGCTATCAAATGGATTTGCCATGTCAAGTTTGATAATCATTCCCTTCTCTCTTCTCGCTTGAATGGATTGCCTCTTGAGCCAAGATAATGTTGTATATAATATATCTTTTGTGGATGAATCCTCCTTGGTTTTCTAAAATCAGTTTTGGGAGAAGAGGTTATATTCTATTGGAGATTATTTTTATTATACTTGTATGAGACATTGCATAAAGAGATGGGCTAAAATATATCAAAGGTGGATGGATTAACTTCTTTTGGAATCAAGGCAAGAAGTGTCGAATTGATCCCTCCTTCAATTTTTTAGAACTTGTGAACATAGGATACCATTATAATAAGACCCTTCTTAATTATAAATGAGTGGTGCTTGTAAAAATGCATCAATAATCCATTTGGTCTAGGAGATTTGTCAGGATCGAATCATTTCAATGCCTCTCATACTTCGAGTTTTGAAATTGGTTGGGTCAATTTATCATTTTCTTCTTGAGTTAATAAGTTGGGGATATGCTCCAAAATACTTTCTCTTGCCTCTTCCTCCAACATAGAAAACTCACTATACCAGTTGACATAGTGCTTTACTGCAACCTCTTTTATTTCTTGTAGGAAGACAATGTTCCCCCCTTGATGTAATTATTTTGCAAACATTGCTCCTCCAAACATGCTATTTAGTTTTCTTATGAAAAAAAATTGTGTATTTTCCTGTTTCCCCCAACCATATACTCCTTGATTTGGGCCTCCAAATTTCCTCTTGATTTCTTAATTTGGATTACAAATTTTGAAAAGTAGATTTTTCTTTCATTAACATACTTTGAATGACTATTTTTTGTTCCTAAATTTCTTTTAGTTGAAGCTTTAAAGTAAGAGTGGATTCCTTATTTTTTGCCTAATTTCATTTAGCTCATATATTAAGCACGCACTTAACCTTTTTCTATATTTTGCTTCCAAATGTATATCGACAAGCCTTTTATCCATTGATTCCAAACCTTTACGACCATATCAATAAATTATGGGTTCTAAGTCCATATAGGATTATAAAAAAGAGGAAGAGGTCCATAGTTTTCAGAGCAGGGAAATGCAATAGCTATAGGTTTATGATCACACCCAGACCAAAAGAGAACCTAAGGGAGGGGAGATATGTTTTCATCCAGCAATGAACTGTGAATAAGGAATTTATCCAATGTAGACATGATGTGCCCTTACTTAATTTGTCTATTAGACCAAGTGAAGTTTCCTTTTACTGGATTAAGATCCACCAAGTCAAGAGATGAGATGAGGTCTTCTAGAATTTTTCTAAAAGGATCCCTTACCAAAGCACACCCATTTTTTTCCTAGCCATGGATTTTGGTGTTAAATTTTCCTACAAAGATATTGTTTTTCTCCCAGATTGTGTCTTTCAAGCTCAAGAGAGGGTTCCAATAAGATATTATATTCTTATACAAGTTTGGCATATATGCAATAAAAAAATTAACAATATTACTTGATGCAATGTGGAGAAAATGAATTGCAATCTAGTACACCAAATACAACTCCTAAATAATATGAAAGTGGGCTAATGATTTTACACACGAACAAAGTGAATATAGATGTTTAGAGTGTTTGGAAGAATGGCGTT